>JARHVA010005191.1:975000-1283878 GCA_037957365.1 Torreya grandis | reverse complement strand
CTTTGGTACTAGATATATATGAATCTTGTATATGCTACTTACTTGAGCTTATTTAATGAAATAACCTTCATTTCATGGTCTCGCACAACATGACATATGTTATCAAAATATTTGAACTTATTGAGTACAATGGACTCATGTAAATAAGCAAATAAACTTTGTTTGAATATGTCTTTCAACTCCTTATTTTCCATATGATTGGTCATTTTAGATAGCATTATCGTGTACCTCAAAACATATTCATTGATAGATTCATTTGTTCCTTGTTTAGTTTTGGTAATTTAAGTAGAGGAAACTATTTTAGAAATATTAATGGAAAAGTGAGTTTATAATTGATCTACAAGAGGTTTGAATGCTTTCATGGATTGGAGAGGTAAGTCATAGAACCACCTCAAACCATATTCCTTAAGGCTTCTTAGAAATAACTTGATCAAAATTTTATCAGTAGAAGCATAATCAAGGCATGCCCACATAAAAGGTTCAAATATGTTTTTCAAGATCACCCTTACCATCATACAATATAAAACTTAGGTGCAATAAAACCTGTTGGCAAAGGGTGAAACTATATCTCAAGTGTAAGAGAGTTATGCAAACACATCGTGTGAATCAATAGCATAAGGATACTTTAAAGAATTTTTGTTCAATGTTTCTAACCTTGTCCTCCAATGTCTTTATAACTTGAAGGAGATTTTGAATTGTGGACCCTTTAGGATTTAGATTGGAAACTTTAGTCACCAAAGGGAATGTAAACATGGTTTGAGTAAAAATAGGTTTTGAAATCTATATTTAAGTTAAAATATTTAGTAATTCCTTGATAGACATAGCAATAGTATTTTTCAATAAAATAGGTTGGAATACATAATCTATGCCTCCACTAGAAGTAAGTAGATTGATTGGTATGGAATCAATTGTAGTAAATTATAAGGATTTGCCATCACTAGGTGAAGTAACCTTAGTTTTATCATGTTTACTTATTTCATCTCTTGTAACATACAAAAATACATCCATTACGCTTTTGTTATTATTGAGATGAGTAATCAATACTTCTTCATCTTCCATTTAGAATTAGTATTTTGAATTAACATTTTCCATTACTTCACAAATTAAAAAAATTAAATTTACAACAAAGTATAGTAATCAAGAAAAATCAAAAAATCCTAATTGACCTAGGGTTTGATATTCAAAAATCGGGCTCACCAAATATTTAACCCTAAATTAGATCTAGGAATCATTGACTTGGGTAGATAGGGTTAAGAATATAGAAATGACAATGCACAAAGGTGATGATCAAATTTACAACAATCCAATTGAGTGTTAAATTTAGACATAAACATATGCTAAATTTATTAAACTAAGATAAGTTAAAAATAGTAAGTACAAATATGCTAGATATGAAAATGACAAATAAGTAATGTGATTATATTATTATTATATTAATATAGTTCTAGATCTAAAATAGGTAGAAATTAGATTGGTATAAGATTCTAGAATAGTCATTAGATTTTAAATTGAGTGCCTATAGAGTTGTGGACACTAGCATCAACCTAGGATGGTTGTGTCAACATTACTGACTAAACTTGATGCAATTATCTTGTATAGAATACCTATTAGAAAAAGATGCAACCACTTTAATATTTTTAGGTTTGAATTAAAATTGCTCTGGTGCACTCAGACTTGGATCACGGACTATCGCTCCTTATGAATTTGTTAAACCTTAGTTTTTTATCTTCATGATGACCTTGGAGAAAAATAGGTTAGTGGGCACATGATTTCAAGATGACCCCAAATACCCCTCTATCAATGAGTGATGCCTACATAGTTAATAATCCAAAGAGGGACTTACATTGATGTATTTCTCCCCTATGTGTTGGCTTGTGAATCATGCAATATGTGTAAAATAAGTATAATAATGACCAAACTTGTAAGTTGGCAAATATAGCTCTTAGACTACTCCTTCAATACCTCAGACCTATGTATGTGTTATCCCTGTGACTGATATGAAAATAGGATAAAATAAGGAATCTTTATTTTATCGAGTGCTTGATTGAATGCTTTGATAAGTTAACTTGGTCTATGATAGGTTTCATAGGTTGAAAATGAATGAGGGTTGATCTTGTATTTATATCAATCACTTTGGAGAAGCAAATCACATTAAAAAACTTAGGTTAACCATTAGGATATGTTTCATTTGTAAATTAGATGAATTTAGGGTAATGGATACTTACGTCAGGTCAAGACACTAGCATCGATGTAGGTGTCAGTCTTGAAAGTTAATATCTAGGGATCAAGAAAATAAGTATAGACTTAAAACCTACATAGATATAAGATAAGCAAGTTTTAAGAATTCTAAGAAAGATAAAAGGTCTGGATCATCAACATAAAACTGGTTGGACTAAGAGAGAGGGCAAGGAATATAAGATGGAGCATATGCGAGACATCAAAAAGTGAGAAAGGTATAAAACTGAAAGGAACAACCAAGATCTGAGTTTGCCAAATGTAGAAGACTAAGGTGTTATATAATCCATAAAAGAGTGTCTACAAAAGTTTAATTTTCTTTATGATAAATTTTAACAATCTTAAAATTTATAAATTTATTTTTCTTTCTATTTGATTCATGTTTAGGTATTTGATTCATGTTTAAGATTAATTTGGGGTATTATTCCCACACCAATTATCTTGATTTTATTAAACTAAAAGATTTAAATTGTGAGTGATATCATTTATTAATAATTTATTGAATTATTTAATTAAAGAATTTGTTTGTAGTATATAAATGATTAAACATTAAAAAAATGAGATATTTTAGTTGTCTCATATTCCCATTTAAAAATGGCATATTTACTCATTCTAAAATAGATGACAAAATATGCCATTATTAGAAGGCAATACAAGACATTTAAAATCATTCATTTGAAAAATATTTAATCAATTCAATACAATTCATCAATTCAATAATTCAATAAACTATTACACCAGCAATATTATTCTTTGTGCTGGAGAATTTGCTTTGCAAAGGTTTTTTCATGGTTTATGTCTACCTATTTGCATTTTTTGGCCCCCTTGTGTCACACCGTGAAGCCCGTAGAATTTATTAGGACTAAAATGCATTAACTACACTTGGTGCACCACCCTTTGGGTGGGAAAGCCTTATATTTATGACTTATCTTCACTCTACTACATCTGTTGATGCAGGAGGAGCTGATAGTGCCAAAATAAGCCTATAAATTTGTTTTGAAAGTTTACAATGAGGTAATCCCTCTGCCCCCACTTCTAGAGGTAAGTATTCATATTACTAATGTTGAACAATGCTAAAAATGGTATAAATATTATTCTATTATTGCTTATTTTGTTGGCCATATCCCGTCGAAAGATTACTTTCATAATTGGATCTGCAACCATTGGTAGCCACTAGGGGTCTGTCTCTAGAATCTATAACCTTTCCAAAGTTTTTTTTTTTTTTTTTACCTTTAAGGAGCATTATGAAACTTAGTTGATTCTCATGAAGTCCAATGTTTGATTCCTTCACAACCAGCTTATGATTTTGTCTCCTTGGTCCTAGAATTTTAAGGTTTTTGACAATGCTTCCCTTTGTGTTCCTATCTAGGTCAAACTTTTAGATCTGCCAGTCCACATTTTAGATTTTATCCTCCAAATCAGCACTCTCATAGGATGCGTGGTTATGATTGAACAAGATAAGTAGTTCTCTCCTCTAATAAGTGAGTTTGTGTGGAGGTTGACCTCTCTAAAGAGCTAAAAGAGTTCAATGAAATATAGATTGGAGAGACCTAGTGGTCTCAAAAGTTTGTTTATTTTAACCTTCCCAACACTTGTTTACATTGCTAGGCGTTAGACCAATGTATCAAGGATTGTCCTCACATGGGTCATCCTAAGCCTCCTCAGTCTAAAAATCCAAAACTAAAAAATCCAAGTGATGGCTGGACCACTACTCCTCACAAATGGGTGATGGGACTTAAGCCACAAAATGCACCTCAACCACTATCTCAATAGGCTTCTCCTCCACCTATCACACCCTCTCAAGGGACCTAGTTATCCCCCTTTCCATCCTAGCTCCTCTTAACCCTCAGAGCATTTTTATGACCTCTCAGAATCTTAAGATGCCTCTGGTTGAGCTTCACTCAACCATCGACTCATTTTCCTAGTGGTATCATAACCCACCCCACAAGGGTGATAACTCTCTTCAGGAAGAACATGATTCCAAACATTTCTACATTTCATGTAGTGGAATCTCTCACCCTCACTAGCAAAATAACTTTGTGGCATTAGTAGATTTTGAAGATGGACAAGGGGAGCTTCAAATGGATGACCCCTCCCCATGAATGTCTTATCATGGAATGTAAGAGGTCTTACATAGTCTACCCATAATTAATCTGTGTATGTTGGATGTCAGTATATTATTTTTCTATACATTCTCTATCTACAAGAAGATAAGATCTTTATTTTTCTCCTCCAGATGACTATGTGAAGTATTTGGCTAGATGCCACCTAGGTCACCACTTTGAACAAGGTAGGACATGGCAGTGCTTGTATCTTAGTTACATCTAAAATCTCCTCTAACATTATTACCATGGGGGAAGACCCATCACATCAGGCATTCTGGATTATTATTGACATTGACGACCAATATTTTGGCATCCTCAACATCTATGCTCCCAATGATGGCCCTGACCACTCCCTATTATGGCAATATTTGGAAAATGGGTTACCTCCTACCATGTGGCTAGTGTCTAATGACTTTAATATGATTGAACACCCCCAAAATAAGGCTGGGTCCCTCCCCATGCATTGGTGATCATGAGGATTGGTACTATTTCAAAATTAAATGGGAGCTAGTAGACCCTCTCCTCTGGTAGTGGACATTTAAGCCCATGTCTTGGTTTATAGGATCCAAATGCCAAACTAAGGATCACCACATGCTCAAATGGTTTGATTTATTCTATCAAATCACAATCTTTTTGATTTTTCTAACATTGATGGATATCATGTCAATGCCCACTCGAATATTATCTTGTCATACCACTCGCTTATTTCTTGTAAATTAGAATGGACCCCTAGACAATACAAGGTACCACGTAATTAATTATTTCTCAACACATTTATGCTAAGTCATGTTGGCACCATTTGAATCATCCACCACATCTGGGACCTGGCCCTGCAGCCCCCATACATCATCAGTTGGATTGAGTGGTGGAATAAAGCCATTATTCACACCACCTCATTCGTCTACCACCACAATAAATATGTTACCTATATTCTAAAGCAATCAGAGGATGCTACCATCAAAGAATTCAAATGGGTATATGCCTCCCTTGAGATAGATCCTTTAAATATCTAGCTTTAAAGGCTTGCTACCTCCCTAAAAAACCACCTTAATATGGTAGATAATTATGCAACTAGGGGTGCCCAGCTTTGAGATCAATTACATTGGCTCAAATTTGACGATAAATCCTCCAAGAATTTTTTCAAAGTACTGAAAGCCAAGCAAGCCTACAAGCAAATTAAATCCATACAAGTGGTTCAATCCTATCTACTTCTCAGGCTGATATCTCCTCAAATTTTTTGGAGCATTACCAATAGGTTTTCCATGCACAACCCTTTATAACTGAGAGTTCCTATGCTTCATAATTTCCTCAAAGTGGTGCCTTGCAATCTTAAGCCTGCAAATAAGTGGTTATGTGATACCCTGCTCACTTTGCAGGTGCTTACAGAGGCTTTGAATTATATGAGTAATGATAAGATCCCTAACCTTGATGGCTTCCCTTATGATTTTTATGAAGCTACTTATAAATTTATGGGCCCTAACTTGTTACAAGTTTACAAAGAATCCCTAAGGACTTCGTCTCTTATCCCTATGATTGACCAAGGCAATATCCAATTCATCCCTAAAGCTGGGGATCTTGAGCTTCTCATAAGATAGAGGTTGATAACCCTACTAAATGTTTCTTACAAGATCCTCTCTAAATCTATTTCCAACCGCATTCAACTTATCTTACCTACCATTATTAGACCAGAGCAAACATATTTTACTAGACGAAGGTATATCCTTGACAATCTTATTGCAGTCTAGGAGGGCATGGCCAGGTATCGATCCTCTCTATTGAGAACTATTTTTCTAAAGCTAGATTTTGAAAAATCTTATGACGAGATTGAGTGGCACTTTATTATTACCATGCTCAAAGCTCTTGGATTTGGTCCTTATTTTATCAGTGTTGTGCAGACCATACTTCATGATGCCTCTGCCTACCTCACTATCAATGGCTATCAGACCCCGGGGATTGAACTCCAAGTCTCTATAAGTCAAGGATGTCCCCTTGATTTAGTAATTTATGTTCTTGCTATTGAAGCTTTGGGGTACCTTTTGGATTCTAAGGCCTCTTAGGGGCTTATTTGGGTCATTGTTCTACCCGACTGCACCTCTCAGCTTATTAATGGTCACTTTGCACATGACACCTTTCTCACACTTGAAGAGCAAGAATCCACCTTCATTGAAGCCATACAGTGTCTTGATACCTTTTATTTAGCTTTGAGCTCAAGCCTTCAATGTAGGAAAACCCATTGTTTTTATCAAAGCATGATGTCGGTAACTGAGTGGCTTAAAAAATTTAATTGGCAGTGGATTTCCTCAGGGGAATGATTCAAGTTTTTGGGCATCCCCCTTGCATTTGACAGATCGCCTTTGAGCTTTGGCAGTATCTTCTCAATAGGATTGTAAGGAAAATCGATTACTAGATCACTAAGCCCCTCTCTCTCTGGTAGGGAAGTTTCATATATGCACCAAGATTTTGGCAGTCACTCATGTTTACTACTCTTGTTGGGCCCCTTCCAAAGCCTCATATGATAGTCTATCCAATCTTATTTGTGATTTCCTCTAGGCCAATTCTAATAAGGCCTAAGGTTTTCATCGGGTAGCCTAGGATATTTACTGTCTTTCTCGTGACAAAGGTGGCATGGGCATAATTGACATTTATCAGCAAAACATGGCCTTGTGTGCTAAATGGGTTGTTCGGGCCATTAAGGAAATGGGGCTTGAAAAATCTTCCTCTGCCACTATATTTCTTTTGGTTCTCCCTATGGAAAAATTAGATGACATAATATTGGATTTTAGTGTCTTCTTATCACTGCTACGTCAATCAAAATTATAGGTTCATTCGTGGTCAAGAATATCTAGAAAGATTTCAAAGCAGTCAAACCCCACTTGAAGTGGGTAGGGGATGGATTTCATACAGGTTTATATTTCAATGATCATATTTTATGGTGGTCTCCTATTCTCACTAGTTCTTTTATTCTTCTGGCTGAAATGTCTGGTATTAAAGTGTTGTGATTATTTTGTAAAGGAATTTTCACTATTCATGATTTGGTTAGTTCCAGAGACTAGACCCTTGACCAGATTTGAAAATCATGTTTCAATTAAATAATGTTGACTTACCTTCTATCCTTTGCCTTTTGGAATTACTCCCTGGTGTTATGCTCCATAAGCTTGGCCTTCAACCTCCTCAGACATGGTGGAAACACTATAGGTGTAACTGTGATACACATTTTAAAGCCTACTCTCGAGTAACTTTTGTATCAAGTAATGAGTCCCTTGTCCCCAACTCTTGACAAGCTCAATAAACATTAGGACTTTCAGTCCTCTCCCAAGGCCTGGCTTACCTGTCTAGAACATGTGTAGCACCCAGGATTTGAGCCAAAATTGGCTCTCTTTATTTGGTGCTTAATTTACCAAGGGCTCCCCCCCGGTGAGATGTTGTTCCACCTCCACATTCCCTAGCCCTTTTGTCCAGCTTGGAAGTAGCCTGAATTTTTTGAACATCTGTTTTGGGCGTGACCTAAAGCTCAATTTGTTTGGCATTGGATCCATACTCTATTCCAACCTTTTCATCCTAAACCATTTTCTTCGAGACAAGCATTTTTTTAGGATTACTCAAACTGGCCAACTTCTATTAATTTTTTATGGTAGTTTTTTCATGATATCATCATTTTTAAGCTTTGGAAAGCCAAAAATAATGCTTTATTTTTTTATGAAGATTGTGATATTTCATTCTTTGTTAATGAAAAAGTGGCTATTATCTCTTCAGTGTACTTGCAAATCCAGGCTCAAGTGGAGAAGATGGTGCTAGACCTCTGCCCCCTACAGGAGCTCCTCAACCACTGGGGGAGTGCCCAATGCATTATGAACAAAGTACCACTAGATGACCTACCTCGCGGAACCCCCGCCACCTCCTCCCAGAAGGCATAGAAGCAAAAGCTAGTCTCGCCCTCCTCTAAGGGGTGGCTGGAGTGCTTTTGAAAAATATGATGATAGCCCTGCTCAACATTCTCCAATGAGTATTGTTGTTCCTACTCAACCCACTAATGGTTAGCCAATCACCATACATGATGACTCCTTGGATAGCTACACTGTTTCGGCGATCTTCGATGTGGAACCACCTTCTTGGTTGACATTTCCTAAGAATAACCCTCCGCCTCCGCCTTTTAGAGTGGCGGCATGTATTTAATTTCTCTTTGATTTTTTATAATTATGTTTTTACTTGTCATGTTTTATCTGACAATTTATTGATATTTTAAACCGATATTTTTTTCTAACATAAAATATGAACCATGATCTATTCGACCACGTTATTATGTAACCTTCTATATTATATTTTAATTTTTTAATATAATATAAAACATTCTAATAACAAAACTATTAAACTTATTTTTTAATAAAATGTACATGTCACAACAAACCTTGTGTCAATGTTATATGAAATGCTCTTATCCTCTTACTAATGTGATATTCTATACTAGCAAGGTATGATAAGAATTGCTTACCTAATATGATTTCAGCTTTAATTTCGAAAAAGGATGAGCCATGAAAATCATTTACCTTCATATTAAAATTTGCCTTACCAATTTCCAGTTCATATATATTCCCAAACTTCCCTTGATGTGGACTAACCATTCGAAATATTATCTGCAGCCATATAACTTTAGAAAATAGATAATAAAAAATAAATATATATATATATATATATATAAATTTCTTTTAATTTTTTTTAAATGAGATAATAAACAAATATTAACACATAATATTTTCAATTATTTAGAAAACTATGCATGGGTTTTAGTTCAAGAATGCAGATAATAATAAGTATTATCATCACATCATCCCATAAAACACAAATTTCATTAGATATTAAAAAAAGTTAAAATTAGGTTGGAATTTTAAATACTTTTCAGTGATTTTATTATTATTTTTAATTAATTTACTTTCAATAACATTACAATAAATAAATATTTTTATTATTCTTTAATTAATATATTTTCATTAATAATAAAATAAATATATATTATTTAATTTATTTGTTGAATTTGTATTATCACAATACTATCTAAATAATAATAATCTAAAACAAATTTATCCATATATTACCAGTTTTTGCATAAAATAACTCCTCATAAATTAACTATATATATATATATATATATATATATATATATATATATATATATATATATAACTTCCTTAATTAATAATCATTAATTACGAAAAGATAAAACAAATCTCTACAACCACCTTTGTGTTACAGTTAGATGTCCTCCCATCAAATCTATTGGTGGATCCAGATTTTACATGCATGTTTAACCATTTCAAAAATAAATAAAAAATAAAATAAAATAAATTAATTAATTCAAACTTACTTACTACCAGCTTCATAAAATTATACTAATTATTTAAGTCTCTTGAACTCTTTATTCTAATTTAAAGCAAAAACAGGAACCAGCTTCTCTGCCGCACTGCCGCACTGGGCTATGTATTAAATGCTGTACATAAATTGAATTCAATCAACCTCGAGAAAGAGAAGTCGATTTGAAACAACCATTTGGTGGTGAGGAAGGCGGGTGGAGATACGAATGTTTCATCCTTCATCCTTTGGGCTATCCATAAACATGGCTCCAATTTCTTCCATGGATGCAGCCTGCATATTCAACGGTCTCCCCCATCCATAATGAATCTCATACACTGGAAATCTGTGAGAGCTAATGACATTAGTTTAATCTAGTGGCACTCAATTTCACAAAGTAAATCCACAATACCCGTCTCATAAAATTTAAAGTCCAATTCCACAAAGTAAATCCACAATACCCCTCACAAAATTTAAGGTCGAATATTTTTTATTGATATATCACAATACTACACTCCCCCACCAGCATTACCATGGCCACCATTGTAGGTTGTGCCTATTAACATAATTAAAATCTCTCTTAAATCATTATACCATAATTTACACAAAATGCCATCTCAAAATGAATTTCTATCTATTCTCAAGCCTTAATTTGAATGATTACACAGCGATATGATCACATTTTGAAACTAGGATGATGACACCCAACACCTTATTTTAGCGTGGATTTTTATTTACAAGTAAATTAATCAATGTTCTTGATAGCTTGGTATTACAAGAACACTTTTTATTTGTAGTTTTGTAGTCATTTAACTAATATGTAAATGTACTTTTACTCATACAATTATTTTAAATACATATATTAGAAACATGTCGAGAGGTATCATCCGTGACTCCTCTATCTTGGGTTTGTCTCTTAGTTTTGCCTATTAAAGAGTTCTATATTGACTAATGACTAACATTTTGGAAGAAAGTTTTCCACTAATGGGTAACAAATAGCTTCAATCTCGCTGCAACACACCATTTGGCTCAAAAAAATATTGGAGGAAACAAAAAGGGCTCCAAACTCCAACACATCTCAGGATATCACGAGTTTTCAATCCCCTCCTCCAAGTTAAAAGGAAAACTGCACTCTAATAGTCAAATGGACATCAAATTTAAGATCAAATATTTTTATTGACATCTCACACCATTACACTCCCTACTCTCCCCTCCAAACTCCCCTGTAAATTAGGTCTAATAAATTATTTCATGTAAAATAATCATTATCCCCACCCTTCAAGGCAATGTCCATGCTATTTTATTGAAACCTCAATCTATCCTATTTTTCTTGGTGATAATGATCCCTTCTTGCAAGGATTTTGGTTTACAGCATCTTCAACACTTATCAATTGCATACAAATTACCCCTGGGTAGAGGATTTGTCCCTTTTTACAATAACTGTGCTTTTTGAATTCTTATTTGCAAAATGCAATAGTTGGAAACCCGTAGCTTATGCAAGTGAAAGATTGAATTTGCAAGTCTAACAGCATTCTTAAAACTCCTCCGTATATTCTTTGGAGCCCTATAATCCGCTGCATCATCTTTGTTTTTCACCCCCAAAAAAGTGTGTAATCCATTGACGTGTTGTGAATTGATGTTCATGAAAATAATGTCTCTAATTGTTGATCCATATTCATTTAAATTCTTTGTTACCTGTACACTGATCTTAAAGACTATTAATTGTGATCAAAACTGTTTCTTCAATTAGAGGATTGATTATCACCACTCTTTAATCCTTGCAAGTACTAAAAAGTTATTAGGGCCGAGACAAACAACTTCACACTTATACTTATTTAGTGTATAAGTGATCTTTCCACATGTTGAACACTGGGACTTGCTTATGACCAGTGATGAATACTTGGCCCCATTTTTATGCTTCACATATCCAGAAATTCATGCAACAATATGTGAACTTATAAGGGGCATGCTGACACTTGTTTTGTAGAAAATAAACGTGTGGGGAGCTGATATCAAGGATTTTAGATATGGTATTTCTTTTATTTGGTGTCATTTTTGACAAGATGTCTTTTTTTTTTTTAAATCAAAGATTTGCAAACTGAAATTTGCAAGAATCATTTCAGTCAAGATTCAACAAATGTAGTTCTCAAGCAATTGAAAATTGAAACAGAAATAAAATATTTTTTTTTGTTTTTAAAGTCTTGTGAGCAGCTCAACGGATACAATTACCAAAGTAACCAAAATAAGAGAATAGACGAGTAACTAAATTCAAAGCAAATTCAGGATGGAATCAAATATTCAGGATGGAATCAAATATTGATGTCTTAGATTTTGATAGATTAAAAGGTATAGATGAATTTAGGGAAGAGCTCGAGATTCAAATTAGTAATTTTATCAAAAGGGTTGTAGTTTAATTGGTAAAGATGACGGTTGTTAATATCCATCTATCAAGATACAAATCATTTTAGATATTCGACACAGAGAGTCAAGTAGTTAAGGTCAAAATCGTGTCCTGGGTGATTTTGACGATGTGGATGCTCCTTACTTGTGACTACTTAATCAAAAGAGCTTATTGATTTAGATGTATACCTTACTCAACATTATAAATCCACTATATATTTATTTCCAACTTCAAACAAACAATCAAAAAAATTAATAACTCTACCAAATAGCCAACTCGGAGGTCATACAACCCCAACTAAAACTAATTTTGCCCTGGCCTCTTTGGTCTTTAACTAACTTTCACCAATAATGTGAATTAAAGCCAAGAATAAAACCATTCTGCCATGTTAGAAACTGAAGATTAACAGGAGATAATTTCTCCACTTGATGTTTAACTACCTCCCTCAGCTCTCATGCATGCACAACAGTTTTAGATTAGTTAGAGAATTTGTTTTAGTTTCAGTTTGCATGCAAAGACTAAAATTAGTCTTCAGTTTGCTTTTCTAATTATTGTTTTCTTTCAAATCTATTTAAGAGACCATGGGCATAGCATTGTAAGCAAGATCAAGAAGATCTGCAAGATTCAAAAAAATCAATAAAAATTCTTATTTTTTTCCAGAATTGTTGTAGCCATCTGAGTTTTGTCTGTTATTTTATTTCTGCTATATTGTTTCTTTATTTTTTTTGTTTCTTTATTAATGGGTTCTTTGTTAACACATGAATCCAGAATGAATAGAAATAACAATACTTCTCTTGAGAATGCTTTCAAGTCATAGGTATCATTTGGCAGAGGAAGAGGAAGAGGAAGGTCAAACTTCAGAGGAAGAGGCAGAGGTAGAAATGGAAGGAACAATCCAGATCAAGGTGAAAATAGTAATCAAAACTACAACAATAGAGGATGTGGCAACAATCACTTCCAGCAAAGTTCAAAGAGATTTGATAAATCTAACATTCAATGTTATTATTGCAAAAAATATGGACATTATGCAAGTGAATGCAAAAAAAATAAGGAAATGTGGACAAGCAGAATGCTAATTATACAAATGAATCTAGTTCTAATCCTGGAAGCTTATTTCTCACTTGTCATGTTACTCAAGAAAATGCTAGAGATATTTGGTTCTTAGATAGTGGATGTAGTAATCATATGACAGGGAATAAAGAATTTTTTGCTAGTCTTAATGATTCTATAAAATCTGAAGTGAAATTAAGAAATGATAACAAAGTGGATGTAATGGGTAAAGGTGTAATAAATGTTTTGGCAAAAAATGGTGAAAGAAGGTTTATACCTGATGTTTATTTTGTACCTGGACTAAAGCATAATCTTATGAGTGTTGGACAGTTAATATAGAAAGGTTACAGAGTATCCTTTATGGATAATGTTTGTACAATACTAGACAAGTTTTCAAGTGACAAGTTGATAGAAAAAGTGGAGATGACCAAGAATCAGATGTTCCCTCTTCGAATTCAGTGCATCCAAGGAGAAGAGGAAGCCCACTTCAAAACCATGCATCTAGACCAATCATGGCTATGGCACTTAAGGTATGGACATTTATATTTTGGAGGTTTGAATTTGTTACAGAAGAAAAATATAGTGAAGGGATTACCACCAATACAACAGCAAGGAAGTATATGTGAAAGTTGCATTCTGGCAAATCAGCATAGAGAGAGCTTTCCAGTAGGAGCCTCATATACAACAAATGTATTATTGGAGCTAGTCCATAGTGATTTATGTGGACCAAATGCAAATTCAATCATTTGGAGGTAGTACTTATTTTCTAACCTTCATTGATGACTTTAGCAGAAAGACGTGGATATATTTTCTCAAAAATAAGTTTGAAGCCTTTGGAAAGTTTAAAGAATTCAAGGCTATAGTTGAAAAGCAGAGTGGCCTTTACATCAAGGTACTTAGATCAGATAGAGGAGGTGAATATATGTCTAATGAATTTCAAAAATTTTGTAGATATCATGGCATTAAAAGGCAACTGACTACAAGGTACACACCACAGCAGAATGGTGTAGCAGAAAAAAAGAATAGAACAATCATGGAGATGGCTAGAAGCATGTTGAAAGCCAAACATTTGTCAAATGAATATTGGGTAGAAGCAATAGCATGTGCAGTATATATTCTGAATAGAAGCCTAACAAAGAGTGTCAGAGATCGAATTCCATAAGAAGCTTGGAGTGGTAAGAAGTATAGTGTACATCACTTCAGAATTTTTGGTTGTATTGCATATTCTCTTATACCATCTAAATTGAGAAGAAAACTTGATGATAGAGGTGAGAAATGCATTTTTATTGGCTATAGTGAATAATCAAAGGCTTATAAGTTGTATAACCCTATTTCAAAGAAAGTGATTATTAGCAGAGATGTTGAATTTAAGGAAGAAAAAGCATGGGATGTTAGCACCATCACAATTGGAGCACCAACTCCACAAAATGAACAAGACTCTGAAGAAAAAAATTTGCAAGGTGATCAATCCTCTCCACAAGCAAGAACAAGCACTCCAATAAGAACACCTAGGAGCTTAGTACAAAGTGAATCATCTGGTCATGCATGTCATCCTACTCCAAATTCACAAGTAAGTGATGAATCAGATCCAACTCTTGCCGCTTTAAGATCAAGATTTAAAGGTAAAAAAATGAGAAACTTGAATGAGATTTATAATCAAGAAGAAGAGAAGTTAGATTTGTGTTCAAATTTTGCTCTTTTCTCTCATGATCCTATGTATTATGAAGAAGCAATTAATGAGGAACATTGGATAAAAGCAATGGATGAAGAGATGAATGCCATTGAAAGAAATCAAACATGGGATCTAACTAATCTACCTGAAGGTAAAGATTGCATAGGAGTTAAATGGCTTTATAAGACCAAATTTGATGCAGAAGAAAATGTTGAAAAACACACGGCAAGGTTAGTAGCAAAAGGTTGCGCACAAGAACATAGAATTGATTATAATGAAAAATTTGCTCCAGTTGCTAGACTTGATACTATTAGAATGGTTTTAGCAATAGCTACACAAAATAATTGGAATTTATATCAAATAGATGTCAAATCAGCCTTCTTGAATGGTTTCCTAGATGAAGAAGTGTATGTGAAATAGCCACCAGGTTATGAAGTGCATGGACATGAAAAAGTCTACAGATTGAAGAAGGCCCTTTATGGTCTCAAGCAAGCACCAAGAGCATGGTATAGTAGGATTGATTCATACATGACAAACAATGGATTCAGCAGAAGCAATAGTGAGCCTACATTGAACACAAAAATCAACAAAGAAGGTCAGATTTTGATTGTGTGTTTGTATGTTGATGATTTGATTTTCACTAAAAATTTGTCTGTAGACACATTTAAATCAACAATGAAGAAAGAATTTGAAATGACATATTTGGGATTAATGAAGTACTTTTTGGGCATATAAGTTGTACAATTAGAGAAGGGAATTTTTATTTGTCAAACTAAATATGCAAAAGATGTGTTAAGGAGGTTTAAGATGCTGAATTGTAAACCAGCACCTACACCAATTGCTACAGGAACCCAAATTAGTAAAGAAGACAAAGGGTCTAAAGTTGATTCTACAACATTCAAAAGACTAGTTGGTAGTTTGATGTATCTTACAGCTACAAGACCAAATATCATGTATGGGGTCAGTTTAATCTCTAGATTCATGGAGTCACCAAAAGACTCACATTGGCAAGTTGGAAAAAAGATATTGAGATATGTGGCAGGAACAACAGAATATGGAATTTTATATTCCAAAACTAATGATTTTAGTTTGATTGGTTATACTGATAGTGATTTTGCAGGTAGCATTGATGACATGAAGAGTACTTCTGGATATGCCTTTCTTTTAGGAACATGTGTGGTCACATGGGCATCCAAAAAGCAACCTATAGTGACACTTTCATCAGCTGAAGCAGAGTATGTAGCAGCCACATCAGCAGCATGTCAAGCAACTTGGATAAGGAGAATATTGATAGAGTTATTACAAGCACAGAAGGAGTCAACACCAATCTTTTGTGACAACAAATCTGCAATTGCATTGTCAAAAAATCATGTTTTTCACAAAAAGAGCAAGCACATTGATACAAGATTTCATTTTATCAGAGTTAGTAAACAATGGAGAAATCCATTTAGAGTTTTGCAGATCTGAAGATCAATTGGCATATATATTCACAAAGGCATTAGCAAAGGAGACCTTTGATTATGTAAGACAAAATTTAGGCATTGTAAATGTTGAAGTAGTTAGTGGTAGAAATTAAGGGGGAGTGTTAGAAACTGAAGATTAACAGGGAATAATTTATCCACTTGATGTTTAACTGCCTCCCTCAGCTCTCATGCATGCACAGCAGTTTTAGATTAGTTAGAGAATTTGTTTTAGTTTCAGTTTGCATGCAAAGACTAAAATTAGTCTTCAGTTTGCTTTTCTAATTATTGTTTGCTTTCAAATCTATCTAAGAGATCCATGGGCACAACTTTGTAAGCAAGATCAAGAAGATCTGCAAGATTCAAAAAAATCAATAAAAATTCTTGTTTTTTCCAGAATTACTGTAGCAATATGAGTTTTGTCTGTTATCTTATTTCTGCTGTATTGTTTCTTTATTTCCTTCATGCCAAAGGTGGGGTCTACAAATAAACCCGTATTTAGTTACTGGCCTAATCAGCTACCTCGAACATTAGTAACATACAGCTATTTCAGAGTGGTCTTGTGAGGGGCCACGACAGACCGTGTTCTTACATGTTCTATGGCTTTAGCAGCCTGCCAAACATACAACCAAAGGTTAGTTAGACAATGAGAGACAAAAATTATTTTCATCAGTTTACAGTTCTCTAATAAATATTCTTCCCATGAATTTGGTGTACATGTAAACTTACTTCTCGGTCCCAATCACAGCGGCACGTGATTATCACTAAAACAAGCGTCTGGACTGCTGTCCCACTGATCATTCCAGCCCATATCCCCTACAATATTTTCACGTGTCCACAAACAGTTATTGGCAGTCGGATATTCATCTGGATTAGTTAAGCTGTATGAAATGAAATGAAAGAACCTGCGAGAACAAATTAACATACAATTTGGGCCATAAAGTTTGCAGATTGCCTTCTTCAACTATCGAGCTATCTAAAAATTAAAATCATATTTGTAAGTTCTAAAACATCCTTAATGCAACACTCACCAAAACTCTCAGGTGAAACACCCAACCGAGAATCACACCAAACGGAACGCCAATTACATAATAGCATGCAATGTTAACATAAGCAATAACTGACTGCCATCCTGATCCAATGGCTACTCCTGCAAGCACAAATGTTGTATTTAAGTATCAGTAACAATAAATAATGTGATTCTTTTGCAAATTAAGGATTTGAGTTTTCATAAGATCAAAACAAAACAAAAAGGAAAAATATTATGACCTGACAGTACTGGTTGCATACTGTTGAGGAGAATAGTGAATGCCAACAAGTATGCCAATTTGGATATTGCCTCAATAATGATTAAACTATCTGTGAAAATCAAAGCAAAGTCGTTGCGAAAGGTAAGAATGAGAACCCACGATAGAAGACCAATCGCCATGGAGGTCGTTACCGACACAACTACTGCAAATTTTGCACCCTTTCCATTTCCACTTCCAAGCTCATTTGCTACCCTCACCCTGCCAACAAAAATTATAAAGTAAAGTTAAACCATTGACATAATTAAGAAAATCAAGGAACTTAGGAAGTTCTACGTTCCAATTTTTTATTCTGTGTATTATGTAATTTTATGGAAGTAGGAGCATACCCAGTAGCAGCTAGAAATCCCATTGGTATCATCACCTCGAGTCCATTTATGTTCATGCTATCCAAGAAACATATGAAAAAGTCTTAGAGTGTGATTTCCAGAATCTGGAAAATTATTGCTTGTGAAATATAGGGGGAAAAGGTCACTATATAGTATATACCATATAGCAAGGGAACCCACGGCAATCTGAGCGTTTTTTAAGTGTCCGGCAAGGAGAATTAATACTCTGTAATACCATATCTCCAAGCTGTTCATAAAGAAAAGAAATTACTTAGTGATTTAATAAGAGGTAGTCTGTCAATCTTGACCAGGCAGAACTTGAACTTAAACTTATGAATTTATACTTGTAAATGTAAATCCACACCAAAATGAAAAATGATGATACTTACACTAGCATTACGCCTGAAGCCGTAGACAGTTTGATGAAAGGCCAAAGATCCATGAATGCCTCTCGGGAAGATCCTCTCCATGTGAGCGGGCAGCCTCCGTAGACGACATAGAGAAATTGGCCAGTAAGAGGCAGCCAAACGGACAAGTTCAATGTTATTGCAGCTCCCATAATCCCCATTTCCAGTTGTGAAAAGAAGAGCCAACTGAAGAATAAATGGACTAGGAAGGCAGCTCCAGACAGCCATGCAATAACTGCATTTTTGAGCTGTGATTGCAGGTACGTCTGAAGTGGAAGAGAAAATGCATATCCTATGTGCTGAGGAATGAACCAGATTGCAAGTGTGCCAGCAAGTTCAGAAATTTCATCACTCTGCCCCATCAACTTCAAAACAGGGGTTGCAAAAAAATACATTGGTAGCAGCAGAAGTGAAACCATGAGAAGAACAATCCATGAGCGCTGCAGATATACACCCATCATGTGATACTGTCTAGCTCCAAAGGCTTGGCCACATAATGTTTCCAAGGCGCTACCCATTCCTAACTGCAGGACAGTTCAATGACTAAATACGTTTAGTTCAATTCTGTTGGAGCTTTACAAACGTGTCAATCTGAGGTACACAACAGAATTCTGTTGCAGTTTTGAACAAAAACAACAAAACTAACAACAGAGTTGTGCAGCAACTTTGAATAACAACAACAAAACTAAGTCAGAATTCAGCACTGTGCATCAAATAAGTTTACATCAACAATGGGGCCTTTTGTACCAGAGTAAAACTCTGTATTTTAATAATAAATGCCAGACACATCAAACAACTTTACAAACCAACAATGAGACCTTTTCTAAACTGAACTAAATAGCTTTTCTAATTTCTTTCACTTTTGTATGGCTGCTTTTATTCTAAAACAACTGGAAAACGTGCATTTATTTTCTAAAGTTTTGGTGTGTTTACTGATAGGGAAAATTTATCAATAATGTCTTATTTGGCACAAGGAAAAACCAAAACATTAAACCAAGTACAATAGGCCTGTTACCATTTTTAGAGAGAAATAATATCACCTCTAAATCTATCTACTATGTTTTGGAGAAACCTGGACCACTATAGAATGGAACGATCAACTCCAAATTGCTGTTGGCTGGATCATTTCACTGCAGTGGCAAGTGGCAGCCACCAAGTTCTTGATCAGACGCATCATGTAAACCATATCAACGTAAAAGAAGCCACAGGAATAACAAAATCAGATTCCTTGCCATGAAAGGACAAGGACGAACAAGAACACTTTTACAAACTACAACAATATCGTTCATGGGCCACAAGAAAATGCAGAAAGTTAGCCAAAAATAGGCCACATGATAGTTCATTTACTTTGTAACGAATTCAAAACTTTTCCTTTGAAGCTTGTCTTCTGGAAAAGCCTCTCCTATTTCTAATATTCTACATGTCCAAAACCACTGACCCGAAAAAATGTACTTCATACTAATTAAGGCTGCCCCTGTCTGAAATGTGAGTGACCAATGACCATAGTTGGCAGAAAACTATTCAGAACATGGTTGCATTTACTGTACCCCAACAGTCAAGTTAAATACTCTTAAGGAACACGCATTTCCAAAAGCTTATAATCTAAAATTTTGATGGACTGAAATCATCAAATCACTTGAGGAACATGTTAAAAACATAGTTCTGCATTATCAGTACTAATAGTTCTGTAACAAATGATCAGAGCCTATATGTTTTGCTGTGAGGACACCCGCCACCACCATTCTTAATTCATATTCTGTACTAAAGTGTTGGATTGGACTGCGCATGTCTTGAGAAGAAATGTTGTAATGGTCCTTAATTTTATGGAAGATCCCAGTATTACAAAATTGAGAAACAACCTACACAAATTATATGGAAACATATATTATACAGTAAAACTGGTAGAGATGCCCACCCAAGTACGTCCTTAGTTTTATGACATATATCAATATTACAAAACGTTAAAAAACTAAGAACTAACTGGCAGATCTCAATATAACAAAACCAAGAACTAACTCAGACAAATTATACGGCGAAACTCATAGAAACACCTACCCAAATTCATCCTTAGGTTATGATATATCTCATTAATACAAAATTTAAACCCAATTAACACAAATTAGGCAATGAAACTCCTACTTAGAACCACCCACCCCACGTTGGGAACAAAAATTCTGGAAGGCGGGCATTCAATTCAAAGAAAATTGCTTATCTTCAACCCACTACTCAATATACATTGTACAATGATATTTAATACAGGCATACAAATAGTTGTAGATTTGTAGGACATGAAATCTGATGGAGAGGTACTCCACAAAAGAGAGACAATAGCTTCTCCTCTATTCAATAACCACTTAAGACTAGTTGTGACTTCTCCCTTCATTTCATTACAGAGATTTCGCTACTTTGTTTCTGTTTAAACAATTACTTCTCATTCTCTTGCCTACTGCATCCTTTTGTAGAATAAATACATCCCTCAACACATACTTCTTTCCTTATTCTCCAACCGTAAATTTACCTCTGCATTCTGTTTTTGAATCTACCCCTTCTTTAACAGAACTGCTTTTCTATAGATCTTGCTGGAAAAGCAGTATTAAATTGATAACTTGCAGAAAAAAAAATACAGAGGAGAAAAAAAAAAACAGAGCAGCTTGTTGAAAAACAAACTTAGAATTTTTCATTATTACCAAAGATGCGTTCATCTTACATTATGTAAACATCCTTTGTTAGCTTAACTCACGCACATGAGCTTAACTCACGCAAATGCAACAGTTAGAGAGCATTTGTTAGCATGCACAGCAGAGTTAACTAGGCGTAAGAGGCATAAATAACAGAGCATCCGTTATTCATGCACAGCAGAGTTAACCGGCGCAAGAGGAAAGAGTAAACTGCGGAGATAACTGGGAATAAGCGCTAACACCCCCCCTTAAGTCTAACTAAGGAGACAAAAAAAAAAAAAGAGGAAAGAGGGAAAACCCTGTGGGAATAAAACCCCCCCTCAAAAGTACACTAAGTGTGCATGGCAGCTACTGTGATGCAGTGTTCTTCACACCAAGAAGGTCTCGTAGAAAATGAAACTTTTGCTCAGTGAATGTCTTCGTGAAGATATCGGCAATCTGTTCAGAAGTGGCACAGTACTGCAAGTCGATGACTCCATCATGTATCAATTCGCGGATGAAGTGCATGTGGATCTCGATGTGTTTGGTCCGTTGCCGTTGTATGGGATCTCTACAAACCTTCAGTGTACTTTGATTGTCACACCAAATGACAGTCGGATGATGAAAGAGGATACCAAGCTCAGTTAGGAAGTGTTGCAGCCAAATGACTTGAATGGTAGCGTTGACTGCACCTCTATATTCAGCCTCTGTTGATGATAAAGCAATGGTAGATTGCTTCTTACTTGACCAACAAATGGGCCCTGATCCCAAACTAAGAACATATCCTGAAGTGGACTTGCGATCAATGTTATCACCAGCCCAGTCAGAATCAGTGTAACCAATGAGATCCAAAGTACAACTTGCTGAATAATGAATCCCATAGCAAATGGTTCCCTGGACATAGCGAAGTATACGCTTGGCAGCCTTCCAATGTAGCTCATGTGGCTCTTGCATGTATCTAGAAACAACCCCCACTGCATATGAGAGATCTGGACGAGTGTGAGTGAGATAAAGAAGACTCCCCACAAGTTGACGGTAGCGTGTGCAATCAACCAATGGTGTATCCTTGCCATCTTCAAGCTTGACCCCTGATAGGAAAGGTGTGACGGCTGACTTGCAGTCAGTCATGTGAAACCGAACCAAGAGATCTCGTGCATACTTGGATTGAGCAACTATGATTCCTGATTGATTCTGGCTGATTTCAAGGCCAAGAAAAAATGTAGGAGACCCATGTCTGTCATAGAAAATCTATCATGCAAAATAGTTTTAATTGTTGCAATGGCGGTGGGTGAATCACCTGTTATTAGTAGATCATCTACATAGAGTACTATGAGCAACAAAGAATCAGATGTTCTTAGCATATAAACATTTGGATCAGATTTGCATCGTATGAAATTTTGAGACAGAAGATAAGAATCCATTTTAGCATACCAAGCTCTAGGTGCCTGCTTGAGGCCATAAAGTGACTTCTTGAGTTTACATACCAATGAGGATTTTTGTATATACCCTTGTGGCTGCTCCATGTAGATCTCCTCCTCAAGATCACCGTGAAGAAATGCATTCTTCACATCCATGTGATGAACCTCCCACCTTCTTGATGCTGCAATGGCAAGAGCCAATCAAATGGAGTCCATTTTTGCCACTGGAGCAAAAGTCTCATCATAGTCAATGCCATGAACTTGTTGAAAACCTTTGGCGACCAATCGTGCTTTGTATCTGCTCACATGTCCATCTGCTGATTTCTTTGTCCTATAGACCCATTTACATCTGACAATCTTGCGATTGGAAGGAAGTGGAACCAAATCCCAAGTTTGGTTTGCAATGAGGGAGTTGTACTCCTCATCCATGGCTGCTTCCCAAAGCGGATTCCCTGTAGCTTTTGCTTAAGTTTGAGGGTCAGATGCTAGAACCACATAAGCATGCATCGGCATGATGGGCTCGGTAGCTGAGAGTGCGTGAGGAACTTCATATATATCAGCTAAGCTCCTTGTTCTTTGATTTTCCACATGGGATACTGAATCATCACTCGAATCCAAATCAAGGATTGGTTGTGGATCAGCATATGCATGCTCATATTCCTCTGAATTAGATTCAGAAATATCTAAAATAAGATCAGAATGATTGCATGTATCTCTGAGATTTGTAAGATGAGGAAGCATAGAGGTGGTGGCATGTTGTACCTGAGATGCATGTGGAAGATTTTCATCAAAGTAGACACTCCTTTCAATGAAGAGTGTTTCTGTGGAAGGATCTAGTAGTCTGTATCCCTTTACACCATCTAGATATCCAACAAAGATGCATTCTTTGCTTTGAGGCTCCAAAGCCTTCATCTTATCTGCAGGAATGTGTGCCCAAGCACGAGATCCAAAGATGCGAAAATGTGTGACTGCTAGTTGTTTGCCTCTCCATGCTTTAAAAGGTGTTTGTCCTGTGACAGATTTGTGAAAAGATCTATTTTGTATGTATGAAGCACAGTTGATTGCTTCAGCCCACAATTTGGAGGGAAGGGACCTAGCATGCAACATGCATCTGGCCATCTCTTTCAAAGATCGGTTCTTCCTCTCAGCTACCCCATTTTGTTGTGGAGTGTATGGAACTGTGTTCTGCAATTGTATTCCTGCTTCATCACAAAGATGTTGGACATCATTGTTGACATACTCCCCTCCATTATCTGTGCAGAGGATCTTGATCATTTTCCCAGACTGCTTCTCTGCATGGGCTTTGAAAATCTTGAGATTCTCAAACACCTCAGATTTGAATTTGTGAAAATACACCCATGTGTATCTTGTGTAATCATCAATGAATGTTAGCACATATCTAGCTTTGCTCATGGAAGGTTCAGGAAATGGACCCTTAAGATCACTGTGAACAAGCTCTAAAGGAGAAGAGGCTCTCCATGCATTCCCCTTTGGAAACTTTTCTTGTGGAATCTTTCCAAGAGCACATCCTTCACAAATTCCATCAGAAAAGTCTATGGCTGGCAAGCCTTTAACCATTTCTTGTTTGTTAAGTTGCTGCATGTATCTAAAATTTAAATGACCAAATCTTTCATGCCAAATTCTACTTTCATCATTTGCATGTGTTAGAAGTAAAGTAGAATCTGATTTAGCAACAAAATTAGAAAAAGTGTACAGATGAGATTGATGATTTGCCTTACCAACAGCAATTTTGGAGTTGTCTTGCATGTCAAATATGGTGACCGAATCAGGGGTGAATTCAACTCTCCTACCAGTTCCAGTATGTGTCATTTGATACACAGAAAGAAGATTAACAGAAAGCTTTGGAATATGTAAGACATTCTCAAAACTTCCAATTCCAACCTCTACCCTCCCTATTCCAGTTGCCTCTATAGGAGAACTGTCTCCCATGAGAATAGGAGAACCAGAATATGGTTTCAAAGAAGAAAGAGCTTCTTTTGTGGCTGCCATGTGGTGTGAAGCTCCAGAGTCTATGATCCATGCATCTGAAGAAGAATGAATAGCAATCAATGCATGAGCATTGTCTCTTGTTTTAGGTGCTTTTTCTTCCTGCTTCTTCTTGGCACTCTCAGGGATAAGGCTACCAAGATTATGTTGTTGAAGTGTCTGAGCCATGAGATCAATGGTCTTCTTCATGCATGATGATTCTGGATGGTACCCACGGTTGCAATAGCTACACTTTGATTTGCCCTTTTTGTCCTTCTTTTCTTTTGAGCCAGTAGATCCATCTAGAGGTTTGGGATTGCCTTCCTTTCTTGGATATGAATCCTTTTTTTATTTTCCTTTGAATTGCTGGTTGGATTTGGAATTGTTCTTCCCACTTGCATGCACAACAAGTGCATGAGCTTTGGAATTCTTCAATGTGCCCATCTTTATAACCTTATCCTGCTCATGTACTAGAGACTCAATGAAGGTATCCAGTGTGGGCATCTTCCAAGTTGCTCCTGTTGTGAGCCTAACTGTGTGGAAAGCAGAGACAAATACTGCATATTCTGGACTCAGCTTTGATAGAATAAAAAGGATTAATTTTCTTTCTTCCTTGGATTTTTCAATACCAGATCCTTTGAGCTGAAGCAATAAGGCCTTGAACTTTGTGAAGAAATCTTGTATATTATCAAAAATCCTTGGATCTAATGAGTTGAGCTCATTTTGAAGGATATGACCCCGCATGTCAGCTTGCTTTCCAAAAAGAGTCTCCAATGTATTCCAAACTTGGTTTGGAGTTGTACATGCCTCAACATGAAACAACAATTCTGGAGAGATGGATAAGCATAGCAAACCAAATGCTTCATCCATGCGGTTGAAGTATTTGGATTTTTCAACTGCTGGATTGGGTTCAACCTCTGTATTCATAACTATCTGATAGAGGCCTCTACTTCTGAGCTGAAGTAGAATCTTTGGCTTCCAATCAAAATAGTTGTATGGTGTGAGAATGGCAAAGGGTGAACATTCCATTTTTCAGCTCTGATCTTTTATATCTGCACACACAAAAAAATACTGTACTTCTTTCTGGCAACCTGGCTCTGATACCATGTAAAATTGCAGTGGAATTTACAAAATAAATTATAGATCTTGCTGGAAAATCAGTATTAAATTGATAACTTGCAAAAAAAAAAAACAGAGAAGAAAAAAAAACAGAGAAAAAAAAAACAGAGCAGCTTGTTGAAAAACAAACTTAGAATTTTTCATTATTACCAAAGATGCGTTCATCTTACATTATGTAAACATCCTTTGTTAGCTTAACTCACGCACATGAGCTTAACTCACGCAAATGCAACAGTTAGAGAGCATTTGTTAGCATGCACAACAGAGTTAACTAGGCGTAAGAGGCATAAATAACAGAGCATCCGTTATTCATGCACAGCAGAGTTAACCGGCGCAAGAGGAAAGAGTAAACTGTGGAGATAACTGGGAATAAGTGGAGATAACTGAGAATAAGCGCTAACAGATCCTAGAGACCATTTTGGCCTAAACAACAGTAAAAGTCATATCAGCTCAATCTAAGAGGCTAGATAACAACAAACCCAGATTAAAAAATCAATGCAAAGGATGTATTTACAATATACTATATCCTAAAGACCACCTTGGCCTAAATGACATTAAAAGCAATATCATCTCAATCTAAGAAGTTACAAAACAATAAACTGAGATCGGATGGCATATGCATATGCATTCTAACTCATCATTTTTAAGGGGAAGAAAAAACATACTAACCAGCAAACCATAGCTTAAACCAACAATAATTGTTGTAGAAATAGAAATAGCAGCAAGCTCCAAATCACCCAAGTGACCAACAAACGCCTGTGTCACTACATTAGTCCCATAACTTGTAATACGAGTAAAAACAGCAGGGCCTGCAATCTGCCATAGCTTTCTGGATTCTATCCAATACCTTTTGCAAAAATCTTTATAATCTGAAATATCCTCTATACTGCTATCATCCAAGCTGACAATACATGATTGATCCTTCTCCTCCTCTTCTCTTGAACAAACCTTCTCCAAAAATGGAGTACTCAGAGAATCTACCATTGTTGAAGACTAACTGATCAGAGAGGAAGAGAGGAATTCATGTAATGAATTCCAATACAAAAAAGGAGAGAGAGAGGGGGTGCCGCGTACATATTAATTGTATATATAAGAGTTACGTGGACATGATTGATTCGAATTTAAGCTCGTTAGTTTGGTTTGCTTTAAATTTGCGAGTTTGGTTTGCTTTAAATTTGCCAGCTTCTTAACGTGCGGCTGCGAGCATTCCGCGAACACTCTTCCTCAACTCTTGGAAGTGACCCAGTGATTAAAATTGTGCCCGTCCAAGGCTTCAAAGCTGTCCAAAAGATCAAAATTTATAAAATGTTTGCCAATACAGAAATATAAATACGTTATAAAAATGAAAAACGTGGTCTCAATTTAAATATATCCTTCAATGCCATATCACATATCACAGGGTAATCAATGCATACTTAAAATTACATAAATGTGTTGCTAAATTCAGACTGATAGAAAGTGAGCTCCAAAGTTGCTGGCAATGCCACTTAATGTTAGCAGCCGTATTGATTGACATTTTATTATTCACATGTGAAAAAAGCTGCATAAGTGTGTAAGAGAGGTATAGTACATTAAATCTACTCAATGCCATTGTTACACAAAATTGTACTAATTCATTTTTGTTAAGAGTATTAAAACTTATTTGTAGTTGTATCATTCACGATCTTTGTAGATGTTAATTATGTTGATAGGTTCCGTGATGGTAGTAAGGAAGTGTAATAGAGTGAGTTATTCATAATTATAATCAAATTTAAATTTAATGTTTTTTAAATTATCTCTTGATAATTTTATTTTTAAATTTGATGTTTATTGAATCTATTCAATTAAAAATTTATAATATTTAACCGTCATATGATAAAGTTTGAAAAACTTTTATTTTGAGATTTTTTTTCAAATACAACATTTATCACCAAAAAACATTCAAATTGATATCTCTTACTAAATATATTTAAGATAATAATAATAATATCTAAAATAAATTTAAATAAAATACAAAACTTAAAATTTTCATCACCATATTTCAAAATGTACATTTTGAGCTAAAATCATAATTCAATATTATACCCATTTGCCTTGATGTAAGACTATTTTAAACATATCATTATCACGTGGAGATAAGAAGCATTTTATGGTACAACTTTTTTATTTTCTTTTTATAATTAAGACGTTTCAGTATAATTATTATTAAAAAATACAAAAATACAAAGATTTATTTGATAAAGTTGTTGGTAGATATTCAAGACTCAAATTCTCTTCTAGAGAAAAATATTGATTCAAAACAAAAAAAAAATAAGTATAAATGTTGGTCCAATCACCACAACATAGCAGCACTACAACAATTATAATGAACACATAAAGAAACACAGAGAATCATCTCTACGTGAAAGAGAAAATGAGAATTTTTTTTGCATAACAAAAGGAGATAGAGAATCATCCTTAGGTGGAAGAGAAAATGATAAATTTTTTTATGTTGTTGCTGCCTTTAAATTCTTACCGATAAATTATATGATTAATTTAGTTATTAAGAGGCTCATTATATTACTTTGAAAATGGACATACTCGTAAACTAAAAAGTTAAAATTCAATGAGAAAATTGAAAGTATTAATTCAATTATTCAGTCATGTAACACTACTGTTTGTTATGGTATTATTCTTTGTACATACCATATATATATATATATATATATATATATATATATATATATATATATATATATATATATATATATTGTTTGTTATGGTATTATTCTTTGTACATACCATATATATATATATATAAAATAATTAATACTTTAAAAATATAAAAATAATAATAAATTTAAGATATTGTATTGAATTTGGGACGAATTGTGAAATCTGATAATCATATGACAATATATAAATTATAAATAAATTATTTTTCATATTACCTTTTTATTATTTATTATATTAATATATTAAAAAAATATTAAATATATTTAAAATTTTATATATAATAAAATTAACCATTAAATTTAGTAAAATTAAATTGATATTTTAAATGAAAGTAATCAAACATATTAAATAAATGTAATATAATTACTCATTATAAATTATAATATAAAAAACATATAATTATAATTAATTGAAAAAAAAAATTATAAAAATAATTATTATAATAATATTCCTTCAAAATAAACTAAAATTTAATATAATTATTTATTATAATATAAAAATATATAGTTATTTCTAAAAACAAATTTTATCAATAATATAAACTGTGAAAATATTAAATTTATTATACAATTATAATTAATTGGAAAAAAATAATATTTATAAAAATAATTATTATAATAACATTCCTTCAAAATAAACTAATATAAATCTTTAAAAAAAAATCATTCAAACTCACAACATCCACATTCACATCCACATAATATAGTAATGTTGGGAGCAAAGGGAAGACACCATGTAATCGTTTATTTACCTTTGAAGACCACTGTTGTAATGCCCTAAGTAGATATGATATAAGGGCACCTTTGTACAAATATCTTTTCATCTTCTTACATATGTGTTGTTATTATAGGATGAGAATATACATTTTCATTATTTTGTGTTGGTGTGTTGGTGTGGGAGTTTTAAGTTTTATATTTTCTTTCAATATATTTGTTAATATTTATTTATTTATTTATTTTTTAAAGTGTTAATGATGTTTTTTAATTTATAGATATATGTTTTTATATTATATATATATTTTTATTTATATATTAGTGTTTTAGTATAGTTTTCACGATAACTTATAATTATATTAATAAAGATGTAGATATTGTTAGTAAAATATATAATGATTCATGACATTCGAATATGAACATTATTATATAGAGTTTTTACTGATTGACATTTTACAATCCTACCAATATAATTATTCAAATCTATTAAAAATATTAATACAAAGTTGATTGATATATCCATTCTAACCATAATAACATTGAAATTTCACTTTATCCTTAATTCTCCTTTGGCCTCATCTTGCCCCTAAGTCTAATAAACAAAATGGGAAAATCAAAACATTGGTGTTTGTAATCATCAAGTGTCGGATGTGAGGGTTAATCATTGTCAAAGTGTGGTAGATCCTCTTTGTCAACCCTTGTTAATCTTTGTTGGATAACCTCATCAAGGAAACATGGAGGGTCCTCTTCATCTCGGATGATGAACAATCCCACTACAATGAGGACAAGAGGGTCCCGCACTTGTCATGATATTTGATGTAGGATGATCATAAGGCATAAATGATGTGAATCTAAAATAAAAAATATTAGAAAATAAAAAATTGAAATACTTCAATTCACATAAGAAAAGAAAAATATTGTACCTCTACATTGGGCCCCTAAATGCAAATAAAGAATATTTACTCATCCTAGCCTCATCCTTCCACATGTCTATATAATTACTAGGCATGTTATTAAAACTTTAAAAATAAATTAATATTATAATTAATTAAAATAGTTTGATTTAAAAAATAAAAGTAGAAACTATACCTTTGTGATAAATCCCTAGAAATAGATGAGAGGGACATCAATTTGTCATAGTGTCATGTTCATTTTCATCCTCCTACAAGTTCATATGCATAGTACACCTGCCATGAATATCAAATAATTATTTTAAAAACTAATAAAAAATAGAATTTGAAATATAAATGATATGCAAAAGTAATTAAAAATTTTAAATTGAAAAAGTGTATACTTACGATATGTGGTTATATTTTCCAAAGACTATTGAGGTGCTTGAGAAATGTGGTAATCCTAATTATATTGGCATGTGCTTGAGTGATGAGGACATGAGGGAATATATAATGTTACATCAATATCACATTGAGTGGAAGCATGAAAAAGAGACTAGCCAAAACCCACATTGTGAAATTCCTCGTAATACAATTTCCATGACTTTTCTTATTGGGTCACAATCAATAGTTCATTTATTATAATAGGGTCAAAATCAACAATTTATTGATTCATATCCTCTTCCTTTTAAGGGTCATATCTACATTAATTTATTTAATGTGCCTTGATTACCACTAACACTATCTTCATGGTTATAATATGCATATATGTGTCCTCAAGATCTCTATTTAAACAAATGTACCCTTAGCCATTACAAATATTCTGCTATCTACTCTTATCATCAAGATCTCTTACAAGCCAAGTTTCTCATGCATAATCTTCAAGTCTTATTAAGAGTTATGCACATTTTTCAAGGTGTCTAAATGTCGAACATTGCTTGCATCATCATCATTCCAAGTCTTGTGCCAACACACTTGTACCAAGACAAGATAAAAGTGGAGTAAATAGTTTCATTTGAATATTTAAGAGGAGATGAAGTCATTTCTTGCGTTTTGGTTTGGGAACACTTACAAGAACTAGAACCACATTGAACCCTGATTTTGAGTATTCAAAATATGTAGTTTCAACCCCCAAGAAGAAGGCTTAGGCAACCAACCCTACATGTTTGTATATTCTTATGACATTATGGAGAATAATGGTTACAATAAATGAGAAGAAACTTAGACAATTTTGTGCATCAATTTGATCAATAAAACATATAATCTTAGTCATCATATGCGAATGAAACAACCCATAATGTTCAAGATCCTGAAAATAAATAAAGGTCATAACCATGGTAGCAACCTTGAATTAACACCATGAAGTCACTGGTAGCAACAATTACTTATTTTTATCATCATGACATGTTAATGGTTGTTGTCTTGTAAGTTGTAATAGAACTCACAAGATGTTAAGACTTCATATTAACACATACTTAGATAAAGTATGCATAACTATCTAAACCAATGCAGGGTTAGATATAGATGGATCATCATATATAAATCATATTTCCATTATGTTCATTCACACACCAAATTCATTCATCTAAATGGATTGGCACAACCTATACAATAGAAAATATGAAGATACACTAGTTTGCAAAGAAATCTGACAAAGAACACACCAAGTTTAATATTCAAAATACCCATGATTTATATTGAACTAATACTAATTATGAGGCATAACCAACATATGCTACTCCCCCTTCTGGGTATATATGGACTTTGAATAAAAAATGATTCTTTTTAATCTTTGATATTATGTTTCCTCTTCTTCTCAATCAAGGTCGATACTCTATATTTTGGTGTAAGATTTTTCCTACTTCTAGTTTTACCTACATAATTGTTAGTCGGCTTGATTAGGGTTGTTAAGGTCATTAGGAGAAAATACATTTAATGTATTTTATAATAGCGAGTTAATTTTTTGCCTCTTTCGTGACTTAATTTATCACTATATAATGGACCCCCTTTGTACTTTTTGGCTAATCAATTAATTAAGCTTTTGATGCATTTGATGCAACTTTTATTGTGGTGATTTTGCTTCACCCACTCCTAGAATTTTCATGCAATATTGGATGTTAAAATATCTTATACCAATCCAACATGGTATTAGAGATCTGATCTGATATCCTCTTTACCATTTATGAAATCCTTGATGAGATCTTTCTTGCAAACTTTCTTGATTTTTGACATTTTCAAAGGTTTGATGGGATTTCATGAAAATTCATGCAAAATATATAGTTGGAGTCTCAAATAAAAAAAATAGTGCCTCATATTTATAAGGTGTCAAAACCCTATGGTTGGTTGTAAACATAACCTAGTTTTGTGATAGTGGATTTTGGCCATTTTAAAGGGTTTCAAAACTTTTTTTGATGATTTTTCACAACTTTGTATAGTTGGGGTCTCCAAGGGAAAATATTTTTTAGATCTTTAGTGGATTTCCATAAGCATTCCAAATCTAGGGATTTTAAACTTGGAAGAAATTTCATACTTGCATGCACAAATCAAAGTTTTAGGGTTTATTGCACTTGCTAGAAGTTTGGGGTGTTTATGCAATCTATAACTCTGATAATAAAACTTTAGAGTGATTATGTTTCCCATAACTCTGATTGAAGAATTATTGACTACAGGGGTAGATGAAACCCCTGATGGCAAAACTTTTGACTACTCATGTAGTCTAAAATCCTTGAAATAGAATTTTGGACTACTGGTGCAACCCTCAACCCTAATTCATAACTTTTTAACTAGTAGTGTAGTCTAAAAACTTGATGATTGTAGGAGTTGACTACATCCTCAACACAAAACTCTACTACCAAAATAATTGGTATCCCCAACCCCTGTAAGAACCCTGCAAAACTTTGATGATGGTCTAAAAAATGCCAAATTTAATGTTTTAAAGTGTGACACTATTCATTTGAAAAATGGAGGTATTTTTTAGGCAATGTCACTCCCAAATAAATCACATCCATCAATGGTCATATGGTGTGGTCACATGCAGGGGGGATTAAATTATGATTCCTACTAGTGGGGGCTTAATATTAGAACTCAACTAGTTCTCCAACCAACCTAAACATTTTCAAATGTATGTTGGGTGGAGATTTTTTATACGAGCTCAAATCTTAAAATGGCTATAAATTTTGATTGGTAACTCCTTTTTGAGTGTCATCTTATTTAAAAGTGTCTATTTTTTGTGTTATATACATTGGTAACCTTTTTGAGCCCTTTATAGATACCTATTATTCATAAATTATACCTCTTGGATGCATTATTGGTAGAGCCTGATGCACCTCCAATTCTTTCATACATACACACAATTTATTCAAGACACATTCCCGGTTGTGTTAGACATCTATATGAGTTTGATTGTATTTGAAACATTATGGGGGGTCACTACTGATAGTTATGACGAGGTATTATGTGGTGTTGTGTATTTTTCAGTGTATCTTCTGCACATTCTCATTTTTTGCATTGTGTTGATTCTTGCACTTACTACTCATTTGGACACATTATTGGATATGCCTATTGCCCTCTTCATAAGCATGCATTTTTATTATAACTAGGGGATCATTGTAGTTTTTTTGTATAGTTTTTCACTTCTTTGATGTCTTCTCTTAGTCATGTTGACTTTACTTGAAAGATACCTATAGAGGAAAGTTGATTTTACAATAGTGGTTCTTCTTAAAAAGATCAACTATGCTTTTTGGCATGCTTAAATAGAACACTTATTCAAGAAAAAGGTAAAAAATCATATTTCATTCCTATAGGGACAAATTTTTGCTCCCACTAATTTTGAAAAGTACATTAAGTGGGATAACACTTGACAAGGTTCGTGTTATATTTTTGTTACACGTTTCATGGGATCTACATCACCATGTACAACTTAGCATATGTCCCAAAATTATTTGGATCATCCTTGAGCCTCTATTTAGAGATCATGTTAAGAGTTATATCACTCTTCCTCCTCATCCCATCATCTCTTTAGAGATCTTGTACTTTGTACTCCTACTCTTATTTATGATGATGACACATCCATGGTGGACAGTGCTCTTCCTTCCATCAACCCACCACTATAGGATGTGATTATATCCAACCTTAACTATCCCATTACAAATTCTAATTTTATTCTTGTGCATAATGGTATTCTTATAGATCCATCACATATTCGTACTTCAGAGGATTCTACTATTTTTAGTGATAAAACACTTATTGAGAGCATGAACAACTCATCTCTTCCTATGGATATTCATTCTACAGATCCACATACTTCATTTTTTATCTCTTCTTGAGTTTTAAGAGTTTTTCATCCATGTTCCACACTTCACATGGACATTATTTTACTAAATGCTCCACACCCTTCTTTTGATAGGTTCACTTCAATGGCATTGCCTTTAGTTCTTGTACATGATATTCCCAAACATATGCCACACTTCTATTTTGGACCCTACTCAAAGTTCTTCATACTATTACCTTCATATTCCAGTACACCATTCATGTTCTTCCTTTGGTAAAGGGAAGAAACATTATTTGATGCAAATGGAGCTTCTTTAATAGTTAAGTAGAGGATATCGTTAGTGACATTCGTCATTATACGAACTATATTTTAGGAATATTTAACATCTTCTATGGGGACTTAATACTTCTCCTTTATATGTGACTTATTTTATCTCACTTGTGGATGCATTCTTGGTTGTGCTTGATGCCATTACATCATGCATGGTTTCACACTTTGCACTATTTTGGGGAGGAGTTTTGTCCTACAAGTTTTCTAAATTTATATGTTTTATGGGAATTACATTGTGCTTAGGTACCTCATCAATCCTATTTTTCAAGATGGAATTATTCTACCCACCTAAGCTATGCTTTAGGGGGATGTTGGTGTAGGCTTTTTCTTGACTACTATTTCACCTACATGGTTGTTACTCAACTTGCTTAGGTTTGTGTTGACCAAATTTTGCCTGCAGGTAAAATTTTGGTCCCCTTCCTCCCTTGTTGTTCATGCCAATTATTTTGTAGGTTGTTCAGGTTCAGCATTCTCCATTTCATGGCCAAGGTTCAATTTCAAGTTCAGTTTCTTGGTGCAAAGGTTCAATTTCGAGTTTGGTTTCTTGGTTCAAGTTCAAAGGGTTCACTGTTCGGTTCAATTATTTCAATGTAAACATGTTGAACCTTTGTACCGTTGAACTGTTGAACCAAATTTTTTGGTTCCACGGACTTGGTTCAACAGGACTTGGTTCAACGGGCTTGGTTCAACGAGTTCAGTTCAGCGGCTTGGTTCAAAGCATCAGGCTTGGCCTCGGGAATTTGGCGCGCTTGGTTGAACCTTTGAATTGTTGAACCTTTTTTGGTTCAATGGCCCGATTCAAAGGTACACTGCAAGCCGTAGGGGCAGTTCAAAGCAATAAAGGGACTTCCGACCGAGTCCAAGGACTTTTCAAAGGGACAGGTGCTGGGAATTTTTCAAGACAGAAGTGCCCGAGAGGATGCCACATGGACTTGACTAACGTGGCAATGGACCCGATGACATTTTAGCATGGACCCAATGACATCTCGGTGGACGTCAAATTCAGCAGAATTGTTTAGCCATTGGATGTCAAGTGACGATGCTCGAGAAGCCATCAATTTCAAGAGGATGGAATATCCGTTGGTTTTTAAAGCTCGATGGCCAGATGAGCGTCAAATTTAGCAAAATAAAATAGCCTTTATTTCTATCCAAGAAACTATTGCCAAGGAATCCAAAATGCAGCAACCTGTCGACAGTTCATTCCTGGGAGGCCAAACGAGTTAGATAGAGATGAATTTGATAAAAGATGAGGATGCTCATGGAATAAGCAAATAGTTAAGTCCAAGTAGTGCCAATTTGAAGAGGTGACTCCAGTAAGTGGAATAGTTCCTTTGAATTGACCACGAGAGGATGCAACAGCGAAGAGATGTAACCGGTTTCTTCATTTTTCATTTAATGGATGGACAAACCGTGTTTTGCCATTTAAAAATGTGAACTTTGAAGTAGGCAGAGCACATGGCTCATTAATATTTTGAGCGGCTTGTTTCTTTTCATGAATAACCATTTGTAAAAAAGAGTGCCAAATGAGCCTCTTGGACTTTCCTTATATATTTGATACTTGTCATTTTGTAATCATCTTTTTGCAATTTTGGTAAGGCGCAGCCCTGTTGAAATTTCTACCTAAATCTATAAAGACTATTTTACCTCTTCTTGGTCAGAGATTCTATGTATGTCTGAGTGTTTGAGTTGTGTCCAGTCATTGTCTTTTAATGCTCTCATAGTTGACAGGAGGAGAGTTCCATTTTGGAGATACAGAGCAGAGGAAGTCATTTACAGTATGTGTTTCACAGCATCTTGGTGAGTCCCTGTTCCTGTGTTTTCATAAGAACCTCCCTGCCATTTTCTTGTAGCTTGGTTTCCCTGCCGAGTCTGAGTGTATGTTTGTGGTCTTTGTTCGATTCTGAGAGTAGGTGTGAGAAGATCACCTTTATTTTGGTGTATCACCTCCTTAGAGTAGTTTGTTTTCTTGTATCTTTCTTCCCTTTTCATCCCCCCAGTTTATATAGCTATATATATATATATATATATATATATATATATATATATATATATATATATATATATATATATATATATATATATATATATATATATATATATATATATACCAGTATGTATTTGCACTCACTGAAACAAACAAGATACATCAGAGGGAACTAGCCCATATCTAGAGACTCTCTCCTCTAGCTTCGCCGGTCCCACAGGTGAGAGGAGAGTTTCCATGTTGCGGGGAGAAGGTAGGAACCTGTTTTCCTACCATCGGTGCAATTTCCAGCGTCAACAGTTTTGGCACGCCCGATGGGACCCAAGTTTATAACGCAGTAAGATATCAGGATTGATGTTGGTCCTGTCACAGCCATTTCAATATTTCATAGCATCTGGCGACTCCAATGGTAAGAGCTTTATTTTCCATATTAAGACCAGTGTCTTAAATTTCTATGCCTAAAGTCACCACTAGGTCTACTTCAAAAAGGATTCCTTTTGAATTTGTTGAACTACCTCCAAATTTTTGCTAAAATATTAAGGTTTAGGAAGACTCATCCTTATCCAACAAGTCATCCTCCTAGACCTATTATAAGAGACACAGTTATAGTAGAGCCTTAGTTACGCCCCATCCCAGCTATGGCTTTGCCATTTGTAGCCTTCCATGGTGAGAGCCCCTTGAACCTCCCACAGTATGACCCAATTCCAGGGGCAGCTCTAAAAAATGTACCTTCTTTCGATGGATTGGGACCCATTACAATCATTGAGCACATCAAGAACGTTTCTAACCTCACCAATATTCATATTATAATAGAGGAAAATGTCACAGTCAGATTGCTAGCTTTGTCTCTTAAGGGCAAGGCTCTTGACTGGTACAGGACCTGGCCTGTGAATTCAATCCATTCCTGGAATGAACTGGGTATTCAGCTAACAGACCATTTTGGGGAAAAGAGCTATGACCTCTCACTTGCTGATTAGCTGACCACCATACAGAGGGCTCCACACGAATATATGCAAGATTTTAACACAAGGTTTCAGAAGACCTGGCAGAGTATTCCCATCCTGGTAAGGCCGACTCCCAGCTATGCTTTTTTATACTACTTGAAAGCATTAAACAGTGATGTTGCAAGTAATGATACAATCCATGGGAGGGCATATATTGCATGTTGCTTATGACATAGCCATAGCAGTAGAGAAATGTTTAATACAGGCTGGGAAAATAGCCCCTAGACCCCACATGCCAATTTTCCCAGAAGTGCCACCTCCAGTTCAGGCCCCTGCTCCCACATTGGCTTCTCTGCCTATGATTGAAAAACTAGTTATTATCCCGTCAAGTGAATTCCATGAGGTTAAGAATATGTTGCAGGTAGTGACCAACAAACTCGTTGCCATTAAAAGGCAGCAAGCCCAAAACAATAGGCCAAACCAAGGGTACCAGAATTATGGTCAAGCCCCTAGACCCCCTTTTCATAATTATAATCAAGGTCAGGGGCAACTCACTACAACCAAGGCTTTTCAAAATTACAACACTGGTCCCTCTTCATCATCTAAGGCCATAGTGCCTATTCAGAATAATCTCGTACAAGAGCATCTTAGCTGTTTGACCATGGGATATGGTCAAGAACAGGCTGTGCACACAAATAAGATGGTGAATTATTTCTAGAATACAAAAAATTAGGCTACTGCTCTTTCCCAATTTTTTGAGGCTCCATCTCAACCCAGCATGAGTAGCAATCAGGCCTAGCTGGATTTTGCTCTTATGAATTATGAAGAGGGTGAGTTTTGTGCAATCAACCATGGGGGCACCACAGGCAATTAGGCTGATTATGTTATAGCCAATACAAGATTTAAGAGGAGAGTAGTGGAAGAGGTGCAAGCTACCACTCAGGCAGCATCTGCACCTCCTCCATCACACTCATCTCAAAGGGCCCCAATTTACAAACAGTGATTTGCACCTTCAGTGCCTCAGCCTACAGCTCCAGTTGGGATCAACCCAAAAGAAAATGTGAAGGGAGGCAGTCCCCAGGTCAATATAGTGGACCTAAAGAAGTTGCATATGAATATCTCTTTATGAGATTCTTTGTCTCTTCCAGGGTAAAAGGACGTATTGAAGAAAGAATTGCATGAGCTGGATCAGCAAGCTATTCTAGCAAACATGGATAATGTTTTGATGACAAATGGACAGCCTACCACTCCAGAACAGGTAAAGAAAGAAGAGAAGACTCCCCCTTTCTATGTATCCTTGATCATTGGGGACTTCTTGGTGCACAATTTCATAATTGACAGCGAGGCTAGCACCTCAGTGATGCCCAAGTGCATTGCTGATAAGATGGGACTGAAGTATGAAGAAATGAAAAAGGGAGTCCTATAGCTAGATGGGACACCTGCAAAAATAGTTGGAATTTTGAAGGGTTTAGACTTGACATTGCATGCTTACCCAACCTTCTCAATTCCCCATGATATTGTAGTAGCAGATGTTCCTCCATTTTTTGCAATGTGCCTGTCCAGGGACTTCACATCCAAAATAGGTGGCTATCTAGCAGCAAATTGGTCATATTTGGTTTTCAAAACCAAGTATGGGACCAAGGTGAAAATTGAGTCTGAGCCACTTTACAAGGACCATCTAGAATCATATACTCCCAAGGCAGCAAATGTCAGTTACACAATCATCGACCTAGAAGAGTCCCAGACAGACCAAGCTCCATCCTCTGCTCTTGAAGGAGTCACAGACCTACTCTTGGATGAGTGGGGAAATGATAACTTTGAACATGACCCATACAAATTTATAGAGGAGACAGACCTTGGAGTCTATTGCATGCACGAAGAGGGTGCCTTCATGCCGAATTTGATGAAGGCAGAACAAGCAGACCTTGGCCTATGGCCGCTATATTTTGATGGATCCAGAAGTAAGCTAGGCGCTGGAGGTGGGGCGATGATGGTCTCCCCTTCAAAGGAGAGGTATGTTTTAGCTTTCTAGTTCCATTTCTCTTACACAAGTAATGTTGCAAAATATGAGTCTTTGATCCATGGGCTGGAATGTGCAAGAAAAGAGGGATTAAAGAGTTGCAGGTCTTGGGGGACAGCGAGCTGATTGTGAATCAGGTGAGGGGATGGTATCTAGGAAAGAACTCCTTGCTGAAGTCTTACAAGCATAGGGTCTGGGACTTGATGGAAGATTTCCTAGCTTTCAACATTGCCTCGATTCCCAGGGAGTAGAACAAACACGCAGACAGGCTAGTAGCAATTGGTGCTTAGTTTGATGTTTCAAGAGAAATAAGCTGAGATTGTGGTTCACACCACTTGAAATTGGTAGTTCAACCCTCTGTCCTAGATAACATTGTAGATTGGCAAGTTTTTGAAAGTGACCAGCAAATAGCTCTCTTCCTCCGGGAGGAAGCTGAGTTCACAATACACAACCAGGCAAAATTGTAGTAGCAATATGGAGATCAGATTGTCCAATTAAAGAACAATAAACTCCCTAAAGGTCTGGTCACACTTGAAAGCATTTTCAACAGAGATGACCAACTAAGAAATGACAAAGTATGCATCACGACCAAAGAGGAGAATTACGAAAAAGTTGAAATCTTTAAGGACAAGCTGCTGGCACTTGGCAAGGTCTGCACATTTCAAGAAAAGTGAGCTTTCATTCTGCTATGTCAAGAGTTCGTTGATGTGTTTGCATGGGATTACAGTGACTTGAAGGGCTTTGACCCAAGACTTGCTCAGCACACCATTGAGTTAGAGGAAGGCGCCAAACCAGTCACACAAAAGTAAAGGCCTGCCAATCCTACAATTGAGCCCCTCATGCAAGGGGAATTGGCCAAATTGATTGAGTCTAGAATTATATTTCCAATCAAACATTCCTCATGGATGGTCAACCTCGTTCATGTTAGAAAGAAGAATGGGGAGATCAGGCTATGTGTCGACTTTAGAGACCTCAATAAGGTCTCTTTAAAAGATCATTATCCCCTTCCAAGCATGGAGTGGATTCTTCAAAAAGTGACTGGTAACGAGCATTTCTCTCTCCTAGATGGTTATTCAGGTTTTAATCAGATTCTGGTGCAACGCTGTGATTAGTATAAAACAGCCTTCACCACCAAATGGGGCACGTTTGCCTACAAAAAGATGCCATTCAGGCTATCCAATGCTGGTGCTACCTTCCAACGAGCCATGGACATGGCTTCTAAAGGCTTGATAAATAACAACATGCTGGTATATCTTGATGATATAATGGTATTTTCCAAGGAAGCGAGCCCGCATATAAAACACCTCAGGCAAATTTTTGAGAGGTGTAGGGAATTTGGCATCTCTCTTAATCCAAAGAAATGCATGTTTGCTATTCATGAGGGGAAACTTCTTGGCCACATTGTGTCTAATGAAGGCTTGTCCATTGACCCTGAGAGAGTTTGCTCCATTCTGGAGATGCCCCTACCAAAGCACAAGAAAGGCCTGCAGAGCTTCTTTGGTAGGATAAATTTTATTCAGAGGTTCATTCCAAATTTTGTTGAGATAGTTAAGCCCCTGACCTCTATGTTGAGGAAAGGTGAAGAATTCAAGTGGACATCGTAAAGAAAGGACAACTTTGAAGCCGTCAAGCAGGCTTTAGCCCAGGTGCTTGATCTGATCAGCCCCGACTTCAGTAAAGACTTCAACCTCTATACATTCAGTAATGAAGAAGTGATATCCGCCATGCTTACCCAAGTAAATGGTGAAGACCTCAAACAGCCACTTGCCTTCTTTAGCCAAGGATTAGAGGATTTCAAAGTCAGGTACACGTATGTAGAAAAGCAAGTCCTAACAGTAGTGTGGAGCTTGAAGAAATTCAGGTATATGTTGTCTAACAGCAAGATCCACCTTATGGTCCCACATCCTAGCAGCAAGGATTTATTGACCAATCAAGATTTGAATGAGAAAAGGGTGGGATGGATCACCAAAGTGATGGAGTACGATGTAGACATTAAAATCACCAAGCTAGTGAGGGGTAGAGGCCTGTGCGCACAACTGGTTGCAGACTTAAAACAAGATAAAGGGGAGAATAGCTTGATAATCCATGATGCAGCCACTACAGAAGAACCAACTGTCATAAAGGATTGGACGCTGGACATGAAGCATTTCCTTCTCACAGGTGAGTGTCCACAGGGTCTTGATAAGGCTGAAAGAAGGTATTTTAAACTTAAGTCCCTTCCTTATGTCCTATTGATGAAGTATTATTTAGGAAGGATCTCTCTGGGGTTTTCCTAAGATGCATTGACCCCAATCAGGCTGATAAGATACTGGCTGAGTTTCATGATGGGCCAGCTAGTGGTCATTTCGCTCCTAGAGCTACAATAGCAAAGATAATGAGAGCTGGTTATTTTTGGCCTACTCTTTTCAAGGACACTCATGCCTGGGTGAGAAAGTGCCAAAAGTGTGCACTTTTTGATGGAAAATAGTGATTGGCTGCCATGCCTCTACAGCCCATTCAAGTTGAGCAACCATTCATGCAATGGGGCCTAGATTTTATAGGGATGATTAATCCTGCCTCTAGTGCTGGGCACAAGTGGGTATTGACTGCCATGGATTATTTCACCAAGTGGGTAGAGGTAGTTGCTTTGAAGGAGGAAAATGAGAGCGCAGTCTTGGAGTTTTATGAAGATTTGGTAACAAGATTTGGAGTCCCAGCCACCATAATCTCAGATAACGCCTTGGCTTTTTTGGGAATCAAAACTAGTGAATGGGCACTAAATTATGGCATATACCTCAGCACTTCATCAAACTATTATCCGCAGAGGAATGGGTTGGCTGAGTCCACCAATAAAAATCTGATCAGGATTATAAAGAGGGCTGTGGAAGAAAATTAGAGGACTTGGCATGCCAAGCTAAAGACAGCTCTATGGGGCAACCAAATTACTTCGAAGAGAGCAATCAAAAATTCTCCATATACGCTTGTGTATGGAAGGGAAGCCAGGCTTCCCATCTCACTTGAATTGCCAGCATTGGATCTCTCCCACCAACTACAACTAGAAGAAGGAACCAGCATGGAGGTCAGGTTGTGCAAGCTAATGGAGCTCCAAGAGGTGAGGCATTGGGCTATGGCTTCTCTGACAAGTCACCAATAGCAAGTAAAAAGGCACTTCGACAAGAAGTCCTTGTCAAGAGATTTTTCTGAAGGAGACATTGTCCTGAAATGGGATGAAGATCGAGCTAAGCCTGGAAAACATGCAAAATTTGATGCCCTATGGAGCGGTCCTTATGTGATTACTCGGTGCAAGCAGCACAATGCATTCCAACTTTCAAGGTTGGAAAGTGAAAAACTACGTATCCCAGTTAATGGGATACATCTGAAGCATTACCACTGATCTTTTTGGGTTCACCTATACATACATTTCTTTGTTTTCTTTCCTATTGTTTCCTAAGTGCTGTTGCACAAGTAGTTTTCTTAGTCTTGTGTGTGCTATCTTTTCGTGGAGGTAGATCTAGGTGGCTGGTCTTAAGTTTTGACTGAGCTCTTGCTAGTTTTCAAAGTTATCATCCGACTCCATGCCCAATGGATTGCAAGGCAACTAGTCTCTCAGCATAGCAGGCATGCTTCCCCTGGGAGTCACCAATTTGTTGACCAAATTTTGCCTGCAGGTAAAATTTTGGTCTCCTTCCTCCCTTGTTGATCATGCCAGTTATTTTGTAGGTTGCTCAGGTTCAGTATTCTTCATTTCATGGCCAAGGTTCAATTTCGAGTTCAGTTTCTTGGTGCAAAGGTTCAATTTCAAGTTCAGTTTCTCGGTTCAAGTTCAAAGGGTTCACTATTCAGTTCAAGTATTTCAATGTAAACATGTTGAACCTTCATACCATTGAACTATTGAACCAAAAAAATTGGTTCAATGGACTTGGTTCAACAGGACTTGGTTCAATGGGCTTGGTTCAATGGGTTCAGTTCAGCGGCTTGGTTCAAAGCGTCGGGCTTGGCCTTGGGAATTTGGCGTGCTTGGTTGAACCTTTGAACCGTTGAACCTTTTTTGGTTCAATGGCCCGGTTCAAAGGTATGCCCCAAGCCGTAGGGGAAGTTCAAAGCAATAAAGGGACTTCCGGCCGAGTCCAAGGACTTTTCAAAGGGATAGGTGCCAGGAATTTTTTAAGACAAAAGTGCCCAAGAGGATGCCACGTGGACCTGACTGACGTGGCAATGGACCCGATGACATTTTAGCATGGACCCGATGATGTCCCAGTGGACATCAAATTTAGCATAATGGTTTAGCCATTGGATCTCAAGTAATGATGCTCGAGAAGCCATCAATTTCAAGAGGATGGAATATCTATTGGTTTTCAAAGCTTGATGGCCAGATGAGCATCAAATTTAGTAGAATAAAATAGCCTTTATTTCTAGCCAAGAAAGTATTGCAAAGGAATCCAGAATGCAGCAACCTGCCAACAGTTCATTCCTGGGAGGCCGAACGAGTTAGATAGAGACAAATTTGATAAAATACAAGAGGACGTGCACGGAATAAGCAAACTGTTAAGTCCAAGCAGTGCCAATTTGAAGAGGTGACTCCAGTAGGTGGAACAGTTCCTTTGAATTGACCACGAGAGGATGCAGCAGCTAAGAGATGTAACTGGTTTCTTCATTTTTCATTTAATGGGTGGACAAACCACGTTTTGCCATTTAAAAATGTGAACTTCAAAGCAGGAAGAGCACATGGCTCATTAATATTTTGAGCGGCTTGTTTCTTTTCATGAACAGCCATTTGTAAACAAGAGTGCCAAATGAGCCTCTTGGACTTTCCTTATATATTTGATACTTGTCATTTTGTAATCATCTTTTTGCAATTTTGGTAAGGCGCACCCCTGTTAAAATTTCTACCTGAATCTATAAAGACTATTTTACCTCTTCTTGGTTGAAGATTCTGTGTATGTATGAGTGTTTGAGTTGTGTCCAGTCATTGTCTTTTAATGCTCTCACAGTTCTAACACCAACACACCAGTTATCCACAAGGCACCATTATCTACAGTTGACAAGAGGAGAGTTCCATTTTGGAGATATAGAGCAGAGGAAGTCATTTACAGTATGTGTTCTGCAGCATCTTGGTGAGTCTCTATTCATGTGTTTTCATAAGAACCTCCCTGCCATTTTCTTGTAGCCTGGTTTCCCTGCCGAGTCTGAGTGTATGTTTGTGGTCTTTGTTCGATTCTGAGAGTAGGTGTGAGAAGATCACCTTTATTTTAGTGTATCACCTCCTTAGAGTAGTTTGTTTTCTTGTATCTTTCTTCCCTTTTCATCCCCCTATTTTATATAGCTACATCAGAGGGAACTAGCACATATCTAGAGACTCTTTCCTCCAGCTTCACCGGTCCCACAGGCGAGAGGAGAGTTTCCATGTTGCGGGGAGAAGGCAGAAACCTATTTTCCTACCACCGGGTGCAATCTCCAGCGTCAACAGTTTGTTAAGGTCATTAGGATAAAATAAACTTAATGTATTCTCTAATAGTGAGTTGAGTTATTATCTCTTTCGTGACATAATTTATCACTATATGATGTACATCTTTTGTACTTTTTTGGCTAATCGATGAACGAAGATTTTGATGCATTTGATGTAACTTTTGTTATGGCAATTTTAATCTCACCCCATCCTAGGATTTTCATGTAATAATGGACATTTAAAGATCTTGGAGCAATCCAACACTATATTCTAATAGTTACATTGACTTGTATGACTAATTATAAAAAATAGACAAACTTGTGCATCACTCACATGCTCCCATTTATACAAAATATGTGTGAATTATACTTGGCACTCTTCTACCAACATATTGCAAGACTTAAACCATTGTCTTGTCCAGAGATAAAACTATTGTCATAGTGCATGCATTAAAAATATGATTTATTTCAACCATGGAGTTGTTGAGAATTATGTCGTACTTAAATGTGAAGATGCTTTGGTCACAATTTCAGTTGAAGTTTCATTTATTGGTATTCACTTCTCACATACTACTTAGAAGACATTTTGGGTTTTCAACAAAGTTTCATACCACCCTACCACATTTTATAGGTTTTCTATAGGATAGAATAACCAAGAAGCCGCACTTTACGAGATTTTAACCTTCATGTCTTGACTCCCAAAGATTTCTTCATACAAAATTGTTTTCATGCCAAAATTTGATCAAAATTGTGAAAAATGTAGTACCTTCCTATTGTGGAGGTCTCATTGGTTTTTTAGTCACAAATAATTAGATTGAGATGACTACACATTTGCTAATTATGTTATAGGTAAAGTTTTAGAAGTCATTTCTATGCTAGGATCCTATTACTGAGAAGGTTGTGGTAGAAAAAGATGTTGTGGCTACGATCCTTAAGTCTTCTTCACATACAATAAATGGATGAGCTCTACAAGTGGAATGTATTTCAATTCATCCTTAAGGGATTAAACTAAAGTTACAAGGTTTCCTAGATCATGTTTATAATTGATCTAGTTTTCCAGTGCATCCTTAACCTTGCCAAAAAGTATGCAAATATATATTTAACTTTACATGATTGCTTGAATATCATCATAATTACTTAATTATAAAAAATATTATGAGAAATTGAACCCCATAACCACCAATATATAGTACCATGAAAAATTAATTTCAATTTATTTATCAAGCAGGTTGATGCAAAAAGGTACTTACAATAATAATAAATGCATCTCCTCTTATGCTTGGATAACAACAGAATAAAATCATCACATATGGAGTTATAGAAAATATTAACATCATCATCTCAATATTTCATAAAGGATGTCTACTATTTTTTTTAAATATTGAATAAAAATTATAATAAATACCATTATAATAAAAATTGTGAGTATTTTTTACCATATTCATTATCTAACCAATTCACTTTACCTTATTTGATGATATATATGTCTTGCAATTATAGCATAAACAAATCCACGTGTCAATTTCCTTTTCAAATTATTTACGAAAGGAATAAAAATGATTTATAAATTAATGATATTGTCAATAGCTATGTGTGTTAATAACATGTTGAAGGATTTTTAGAGAATACCCATGAAACTCAATCAAAGGTGAAATAGTAGTTACAAAAGACAAATGAAAAAATAAGAGATAGGTAAGTTTTTGCAAGGTAAAAAGTGTCAAAGAAGGAATCGAGTGGTGGTGTAATTACAAAAAGATCATTAGTACTCTTTTCATTATAATTCTGAGGTTAAATATATAATTAAGTTTTCATCAATTTTAAATCTAATTGAATACACATATATAAATATTTGTATTACATATTTATTTATAGATTTACCAATCCATATTTTACTTACTCATCCTTAATCTCACATATAATTTGAATAGAATATATATTTATTTATAAAAAATAACAATTTAAAACATTTTTTAAGTTAGAAATTTATATATTTCATAACTTTGAAATATGCATTTTTACCTAATCTTTGTTAGTTGTATTCAAAACTTTTTTTAAATTGTAATAAAAATAAAATATTGTCAATCTCTCAATTTCTTACTATTTTTATTTAAAATGAATCATTTAAATATATTGATATGAACGATGGAAGAGGGACTTCACGTGTTGTGACTATCCAACATCTACTCACATCAATATATCAATAACAATATATATTCACATCATATATCAACTTTATTTTACTTTAACTATTATAGATTTAATAAACATATATTGGTTTTTAAATATGTACTTCGAAAATGACCATGATTGACCTTTAATAAACATATATTGGTTTCTTAAATATGTACTTCAACTTTATTTTATTTTATTTTAAAAATATCACATATGACATGACACACGTTGTACAAAGGGCCATGGACATGTGACAATAATTGTTTCTCTACTTTAAAAAAAAAGCATAGGTTTGTTTGATAGTCAATGTTTTTGATATTTATCCTTATCATGAAGTGCAAAATAAAAATCTAGCTAAAACTATAGAGGATGGCTAGAATTCTAAAATAAAAGATGAGAAGAAACTGAACATTTTGTGGAAGTGAATTTTAGGATTACATGCCTAAGGGATTATAAAATTTTATTTATTGAAGTGAAAAGGATTTCTAGATTGATGATTTTTTTGTGTAACATTATTTTTAGGATTTAGTGATAATTATTTTTTTACTTTTTGAATTAATAAACTCTTCTAGAAAGGATTAGTGGAAAGTGGAAATTATAACAAGAAATGTTGGATCTAACATTAATGTTATGTTAAAGATTTATGATTTGTATAATAAAAATTTTTAGTAAATTTATTTTGGAGATTTGTTTCTTGTTGCTTATATTTGAATTGTTGTTTATTTATCTTTATTTTTCCTTCATAACTTTAATATTTTGTTAGTTTTGTCTACACATAATCTGGTATGATTATTCTAGTATACTTTATATTGAATTACATATAAATTGGAAAAAAATAGCATTCCTTTTAGAATAACTCCATGCAAAAACATACACACACAATATTATTGTATACAAGTGAATGAGTATAGAATTAGGTGATATAAGGAAACAATTAAGTACCATTAATTTTATCTCTAATTTATAATTGAATGTTTTCATATACTCTTTGAACTAAATTGACAAAGTAAAATTATAATTGTATAATAAATTTTGAAGAATTAATTTTTACATATTATGGAAATAATTTTGACAAAGATAATACAATAAACAAATGGGAAAACAAATGTTATGATTCAAAATTTTAGCAACTTGTTTCAATTTTTGGTTGGTGATAAGTCCAAATAATAGGATTTGATTTTAGCATAAGCTGAATTTTCATACAATGATTCAGCCGATCAATGTACAAGCATGAGTATTTTTAAAATTGTGTACATGGGAGAAACCCTAGATGTGTGTGTGAACTAAGAATAATAATTGATATGAGTATAATAAGTGTGGAAGGTGATGAGTATGCACAAGCTATGCACAATTTGTATATAGAAGTGAAAATACAGTTGATAGAGAGTGTTAGAAAATATGAACATGTTGATCAAAAGAGAAGAGACCTAAATTTTGAAGCTGGGAACTTGGTGCTTTTTTCACTTTTATGAAAGGAGAGGTTTCCTAAGGTTGAGTATAATAAGTGAAAATGGAAGAAAATAGGACCCTATAAAATATTGAGGAAGTTCTAATCCAATGCTTATGAGATTGAATTGTTGGATAGAGTAGGTATTTCACATATCTTTAATGTAGCTGATTTACCCATGTGGTAGAAAAAATAAGTGATGGAGGAGAAACCATGGATTTTCACCCATTGATTGGAAGGATCAGTTGCCACAAAATGGAAAAGAAGAGATGGAATCCATCGTGGATATACAAATTCATAAGAAGACAAGATGTAGAGAGTACTATGATTACTTAATAAAAAAGAAGGATAGATTAGTTGAATATGCAACTTGAATGAATGAATATAAGGTTGAAAATCATGGAAAAATCATTGATGAGCTCACAATGTGTTCATGATTAAGGGATTATGGACATTTTCATTTCCTTGGGTGTCCAATACTTGAACATCTAAGGTGAAGGGCAATCTTGCATCACTCAAAAAAAATTATTTTTGCTAATAAATTGATTATTATAGGTTTTCCACAATCTTATAGAGCTAAATATTTCATTCTTCTTCTACAACTTTTCATCATTCAAATTAATAGTTCTCAAATAGGTTCCTTTGAAATTCTTGTTGACCATTTTGACCACAAGTCAAAATGGGTCAACCCCCTATAGTCAAGAATTGATATGGGGGTATAACATAGTGTCATAGGGTGTGATGTGGTCTATTTGATGTAATTTAATGCCATTCTAACCTTGGTCATGATATAGTTTAGTCTTATGTCATTTGAAGTCATTTAGGGGATCAGACGATCATGGCATGTCACACAGGAATGAACAGGGTAGTCTGGTTGTACATTTTACAAATATGCTTAGAAAACCTTTTAAGATAAAAATAATACATGGACATGATGTTTTTGGTTATAAGATCATCCCCTATAAATGTGGTGTCTTGATGAGTTCTCCATCTCAAGACACAAGCCTTTCAAGATCAGCTATCAGTATGGGACATATGTGGGAGCGTCAACATTAAGCTATAATAAGTAGCCATTTTGATTCAAAAAGTACTTAATGGGGTCTATTTTAATGTAGGGTTGATAAGTGTCAAGATCTAGGGAGCTCGAGCTAGAAGATATACAACACACGAGCAAGGTCAACAAGTCAAAAGGTCCTTGGGGCAGATCAATGATCCATGTTTAAAGACTGAGACTCAAGATGAATGGCACATATTTGATCATGCAGTGGAGATACAATGGTGTGAGTGAGGGTCAAAGAGTCAGAGGATCTTGAGACTAAACACCATTATGCCAAGTGCCACATTTTAACTAGATAAGCAATTCAATAGTGTGTATTTAATCTTATAGACTAAGATCAATGGCACACATTTAATTGAGCAACTAATATCGATGGTGCATGTTGAGTCAAAGGTCAAGGAACCCAGATCGAACATGAGACTACCAAGTGGCATAAGAGTATCAACTAGATGGGCTGACAACATGATCCCCAAAAAACATGCAATGACAACAAGTGTCTCAATCTTTGAAGCCCAAATAAATGATAATAAATTGATGTCAAAAGTCAAATCAAGGAGACTCCCATGGAAATTGATAGAACAAATTTGATCAAATTCCAAGGTGCATAGAATGAAGCCACATGTCCAAATGATGATAGGCATGTTTTAAAATGAAATAAACAATGTGTCAAGGGAATGCTACATAGGAAAATATGTAGGATCAAAGGATTTTGTATCATAGCAAGCACTTCAGACTCATATGCCACCATGAAAACTCAGTCGAGATCCAAAATAAATAGTGACTGTCAGATGTGAAGAGTCAAGATCTAGGAGACCAATGAATGACTACATATGGTAAATACAAGTGTCTATAAGATAGCTAGCATCTAGGAAAATGTCTATAACTATCATAACATATATTTCAACTCTCCTAGTTCAGTTTCAAATGCTCGAGAAATGATCCATGATGAAAGCAATTTCACAAAGGCTAGCTAAAGAGTCTCTGCACCATTTTGGAGAGTTTATCATAGTTTATATGGAAATTTGTCTTAAGATACATTCATGTTATATTTCATACTCCATTCTCCTCTAATTAAACTAGTTCTCATGCCTTAACATGTGGTATTGTGACCTTTGAGCTTCTTTATTGCATTCTTTTCTCCTCCTCTAATTTTATAAGTAGATGCCATTTTGGCCTTTGTAATCTAATACCACACCATGTATGGTGAAGCCCTACTAGTTTTGACATTACACTTTGACTTATAATAACAAATTTGGTCTATTTTGAGTTCATATCTCATCTTCTTAAAGTGTGTGAAGAGATGTACAATGAATAGCTAAGTGATATCAATCTATCCTTGCTTTTTCTCAGTCCTTCCATGTTTGATGTAAGTGATTTCAGCTTAATAGGTCATATGAAGTGTAGTTAAGTGTGTGAATCTATCTTAAGTATAAAATTATCCCTAGTATCCACCACTGATCTACTTGCCTTGGATAGTCCTCATACATTTCACCTTCATATTGAAATACTAATGCTAGTGCATTCTAGGACTCTTAGGCTAGTGTTTTAGGCATTGTTTCTCTGTGAAATAAGTACAATGGTCATGTGGAATAAATATTGGTGCATCACCCTTTTATAATAGGTTTATTTCATGAAACTTCTATATGTTTCATCTCACAAGTAAATAGTTAGTATAGGTGAAAGTACTTTAAGATATATTCAAGGAGATAGCCCTTAAATCTAAAGGCTCACTTCTACCATAGGTACACCCACATACCTAGAAATGTTCCCATGTTTCCAAAATCTAGAAGAGGCTCAAACACCCTCTTTTAGGGTGAAATATTTGGTGATAACAATTATGGCATGCTCAGTGGGACCCATTATCTTCAATGTAATTTTTCAAGGTGAATGTTGATCTTGACAACATTAACTACAAATTGGTGTGTTACTCAGCATTTGGTAACTCCATCAAGGTAAAATTTGGCTCAAGACCATTGTCCTATTATAAACTTGCTCTCATAATTCATGATTCTTACTAGGTCATCCTCTAGTAGAGTATTGAACCCCATTAATCCACCTATTCAGCCTGAACTTCCCCTTGAAGTTTAATATCCTCAACCTAATCTACCCTTTGGAGAACTAGTAGATTTTACTAGAGAGGAAGAGGTTCAGGAAATTAAATATTTTAAAGAATATATTGCTAGATCTCATGCCTTCCCTACATTTAATACTGAAAATCCAATTCATCTTCAAGAATATGATGCCATTCCTCCTAATGCCATAAAAGGTGTACCCATATTCAATGGTGAAGGTCATGTTACACCTAATGAACACATTATGGATGTCTCCAACTTTTGTAGCTTCCATAACATCACTCAAGAGAACATTTCCATTAGAATCCTTGCCATGTCCCTTAGAGGGAAGGCTCTTGATTGGTATAGGACTCTAGAAGGTGGATGCATCACATGATGGGATGTGTTTAGAGTGTTTTTAACCTCTAGACTTGGAAATTAAAGTGGCCATGCCTCTCTCATACATCAGCTTAATGTGATCAAAATAGGCCCTAAGGAAATAATGCATGAGTTCAATGAGATATTTCAAAAGACTTAGTATAGATTACCTCCTCTCATGAGGCCACCTTCTAGTTTTGCCTTCCTTATTTACATGAGATCCATTAGTACTGAAATTTCTATCATGCTTCAATCCATGGGGGTTCCACTCTTCTCGAACCATATGATCCTGATATCAAAGCTAAGAATGGTCTCATCCAAGATGGAAGATTACCTCCTAAGGTTTATATGCCTTCATTGTCTTATACTTCTTATAATAGTCTAGATGTGGCTCAAATTTCCAATGCTAACATGAAGTCTAAAGATATTCCTAAGAAGGAAGATAATGTCATGGAAAAAGATGCATATATTCAATGGTTGGAAGCTAAGCTTGGGAGAGGGAATATGCAACAAAGTGCCTATCAGAGTCCTTACCCCTATTATAAAATATATGGTCATCAATTTTGAAGAGGAAGAGGTTAATGGAAGCCTAAATCTAATTGTCCTACCAATGTGTACAATCCTAACTCCACCACCAATGCAAGTGAGATGATACCTATGCATATCAACTTGGTGTAAGGAGAAAATTGGTAGTAATACCAGTTTATGGATGTTAATGAATGTAGAAAGAAATATCTTGTTTCTCAAGGAGGAGTTACTCCTCTCTTATCAACTAAAGATGAATTCATGATGCAGGCAAGTAAATTTGGATAACCTTAAAGAGAGATCTTCACCAACTTCCTGATTGAGGACACTTTTTTGCTTAATGAAGGAACTTCTATTATAGATAACACTAGAGCCAAGATAAAGGCTTTAGGTGGTGATAGTAATGTGCCTAAAATCTCATTTAGTCCTCATACAAAGCAATAAGGTATGGTTACAAGTGTGGCAACCTCAAATAACTATGTACATCTTCTAAATCAGAATGTTGGAAGGACTAGTCAATTCACTCCAATTCCTTAAGTTCCAAGCACTTCTTTGTGTCCAAGAATCTAAGAGAAAGTAGGTATGGATTATTTAAACATTTTAGATTCATTAAATAGTACTAAAACATCCATTTCCCTTTGCGATGGTCTTCATATACCTGGTCAAAAAGAACTACAAAAATAGTTATCTACTATCCCTAATAGTGTCCCTACTTTAAACCAAATTCATGATCATGTTAATTTTACAAATTATCCTAACACTATTATTTAACCATCTACTAGGGCTGAGAAACCTCCACCATTTTATCTCATTCTCATAGTGGGTAACAAACTAGTCCATAACTGCATAGTTGATAGTGGAACTTCTACTTCAATCATGCCCAAAGTGGTAGTTGATAAACTGGGCCTAAAGTATGAGCCTCATAGTAAAGGATTTATCCAAATATGTAGTACACCTACCAAGATGATAGGACTAATAAAAAACTTGAAGTTTTTCTTGCATGATTGTCCTAATTTTCCTATCCTTCAATATATAGTTGTTGTTGACCTCCTAGCTCACTTTGTAATCTGCCTATCAAGGGACTTTACATTGAATATAGGTGGCTATTTCTCATTTTATTGGTATTTTTTGGCCTTTAAAATAATATATGGAACCAAGGTAACCATAAGGAATCAACCTCTTGCAAATTTTCATATTGAGCCCTAAGTTGAAACGAGTTCTAATTTTAATTGTGTTGTTCATGAAGAGAAGGATTCTATTGTAGATTATGGCACTTCTTCCAATCTTGAAGGAATTTCTGATTTGTTTCTTAATGAATATGGTACCAATACTTATGAGCATTATTCTTATGCATTTATGGAGGAAACTGATCTAGGAGTATATTGTATACATGAAGAAGGAATACCAAGACCTCTACTTGCCAAAGAAGAAAGTGAAGATGATGAGATGTAGAAGATGTTTTTTGATGGTTCAAGAATTAAAGTTGGTGCAAGAGCTAGTGTTATGTTTGTCTGCCCATATAAAAAATAATAATATGATTCATATATATTACATTTTAGTTGTACTTGTAATGTGGATAAGTATGAAGGTTTAATTCATGGCCTTCAATGGGCAAGGAAAAAGGGAATCAAGAGCTTGAAATTATATGGAGATAGTAAATTGGTTTTTCATCATGTTTAAAATATCATTACTACCAATAACCATTTTTTTAAGTCATATAATCATAGGTTATGTGATTTTATTGAAGACTTCAATGCATTCTACATACAATCAGTCCCAAGGAAGAAAAATAATCATGCCAATAGACTAGCTGTCATACGAGCTCAATTTGATACTCTAACTACCATAAAAGAATAGGGGAAGAAATCTAACACTAATATCATTATCATACCTTATTTACCTAATAATGAAGTGTCTTGACAATTTTTTTATAATGACGAACACATTGCATGCTTCTTACAAAATGAGGCTAAGTTTTCTTCAAGGAATCAAAGGAGACTCCAAGAATAACTTGGTGATCAAATTGTGCAGCTAAGAAGAAATAAGATACCTAAGTGTTTGGTGACCTTTTAAAGTATCTTCAATGAGAATGATCAAAATAAGAAGGAAAAATTGAGTATGTCTACAAAAGAGGAGAACTATGAAAGAGTCTTGATCTTCAAAGATAGACTCCTCAAACTAGGCAAGGTATGTTTTATATTAGAGAAATAAGCATTTATTGAGTTGTGTAAAGAGTTTCATGATATATTTCCTTTGTAATATAAGAACCTGAAAGGATTTGATCCTATTCTAACACACCATACCATTTAATTGGAACATAGAGTTAAATTGGTTAGATAGAAACAAAGACCTATAAATCTCAAGGTTGAGTAATTAATGAGGTTAGAGCTCACTAAAATCCTTGAATCTAAAATAATCTTTCCTATCAAGCATTCAACATGGGTAGATAACCTTGTTCTTTTTATAAATAATAATGGGGAGATAAGACTTTATGTGGAATTTAGATATCTTAATAAGGTGTCACTCAAAGGTCACTATCCTCTACCTTCAATGGAATAGATTTTGCAAGTTATTTCATGATCTCAATGTTTTGCTCTCTTAGATGGATATTCATGTTATAATTAGATTATTGTGAATGAGTGTGACTAGTTTAAGATAGTATTCACTACTAAATGGTGGACTTTTGCTTATATAAAGATGCCATTTGGTTTGTCAAATGCTAGTGCTACCTTTCAAAGAGCAATGGACATGACCTTAAAAGGTTTGATCAATGAAATGTTGTTTGTTTATCTAGATGATATAATAATATTTTATAAAGATGATAATTAACATATAAAACACTTGAGACAAGTGTTTGTAATATGTAGGCAATATGGAATATCTCTTAATAAAAAAATGCATATTTGATGTCCATAAAGGTAAGCTCTTAGGACACATTGTTTCCAAAGATGGTTTGGCTATTTGTCTTGAAAGGATAGAGGTTATTTTAGGCCTATCATTTCCCTTACATAATAAAGGTATCCAAATTTTCTTAATTAAGATGAATTTTTTAAGAAGATTCATACCTGGTTTTGCATATTTGGTGAAACCTATCATAGCCATGCTAAAAAAGAATTAGGTCTTTTCTTAGACTAAGGAAGGTAAGAATAGTTTTGAAACTATTAAGAAAGTAATTTCATAATATCCTACTCTTGTGAATCATTATTTTTCTATATACTTCATGTTGTATTCATTTCATAACCTTGATACTATCTTACCTATGCTAATGCAAATGAATGATGAGGGTGTAGAGCAACCAATTACATTCTTTAGTCAAGGTTTGGAAGATTATGAAATCAAGTATGTCTTTGTTAAGAATAAATACCTTATTGTTGTAAGAGGAATAAATAAGTTTAGGCATATGGTTTCAAATAATAAAATTCATGTTATGGTCTCTCATCATAGTAATAAAGAGTTTCTTTTAAGCAAAGACCTTAGTGAGAAGAGGGTAGGGTGGATGACTAAAGTAATGGAATATGATGTTGATATCAAAGAAACAAAGTTGATAAGAGGTATGGTCATTTGTGAACATCTAACTTCAAATCTTCATGAGTTAAAAGAAGAGGTTTTAATCAATAGTGATTTCCCTCAACCAACTGGTTCCTTACATATATAGATTTGGACACAAGATGTGATCATATTTGTTCAAAGTGATGAGTATCCTAATGATATAAGTAGATCTCAAAAGAGATATTTTAGATTTCATGGTATTCCCTTTTTCCTTGTAGATGGTATGCTTTTTAGAAGAGATACTAATGGTGTATTATTGAGATGCATTTAATTTGACCAATTTTGAGTGTTTATTGAGAAGTTCCATGATGGAATAGGAAGAGGTCATTTCTCTCCAAGAACTATAGCTACTAAGATCATTATCATAGGATGTTATTGGCCTATCCTATTCAAAGACTGCCATGCTTAGGTGAGGTGTGTAAAAAATAGAAGCTTGTAGCTCTTATTTTGAAGCGTATCCAAATGGATCAACCATTCATGCAATGGGGTCTTGATTTCATTGGCATGATAAACCCCCAATCAAGTGTTGGTCATAAATAGATACTCACATCAACTAATGACTTTACAAGGTGGTTTAAGGTAGTAGCATTGAAGGAAGCTAATGATAATGCTATCTTGGAGTTCTATGAGAGTATCATAACAAGTTTTGGCATTCCTTCTACTATTATTTCAGACAATGCTCTTATTTTTATCGATGCTAAGATTAATAATTGAGTAAATACCAATGTCATATTCTTAAGTAATTTATCTAAATATTACCCTCAATCTACTGGGTTGCCTAAATCTACTAACAAGAATCTGATCATAATCATCAAGAGAACCTTAGAGCATAACCAGAGGGCTTGGCACACCAAACTGAATACAAACTTATGGGCTGATAGGATAACTCCCAAGAGGTCAATAGGGAATTATCCTTTTGCACTTGTCTATGGAAGAGAAGCTAAGTTGTTTATCTCTCAATATCTTCCTACCTTAGAGTTGGAACATCAATTAGAGTTGCTTGAAAACACTCCAATGGAAGTGAGATTGATAGAATTAATGGAGTTGCAAGAGATTAGAGATAAGGCTCATCAAGCTATGGAGCATTGCCAAGTATTAATGAAGAGGTCTTTAGACAAGAATGTAACTCCAAGATCATTTCAAGAAGATGACATGGTATTGAATTGGGAGGAAGATAGAGCAAAACTAGGGAGGCATACCAAATTTGACACCCTATGGAATAGACCATATACCATTATCAAGTCCAAGCAAAGAAATTGTTTCCAATTAACAAGGATGAATGGAGAAGAGTTACCTATCCCTATGAATGGGATATATTTGAAACCTTGTTATTAAGGGGTAAAGGTTAATTTTGTAAATAGTATATTAGGTGTGTGTTTTATTTCAATTGTGTGTTATGTTCCCTAAGTGTTATAGTTGAACACATGTGTGTCTTTGATTTGTGTCTTATTCATATTATTTTCTAATGTTTGGTGTGTTGTTTTAAGGTAATTTGTGTGTCAAACCTATGTATAAGTGACTCCATAGCCCAATGAATAAGATTAGGCAACTAGTCTTGGCATAGTAAGCATATCACCCTTGGGAAATCACCAAGAATGTTGACCATTTTGACCACAAGTCAAAATGAGTCAACCCCTATAGTCAAGATTTGATATGGGGTTAGAATATAGTGTCATAGGTTATGTTTTGGTCTATTTAATGTCATTTAATACCTTTCTAACCTTGGTAATGATCCAGTTTGGTCTTATGTCATTTGGAGTCATCTAGGGGGTTAGACCATCATGGCATGTCACATAGGAATGAATAGGGTAGTTTGGCTGTACATTTTACAAATATGCTTATAAAAACTTTAAAACCAAAAATAATACATGGACATGATGATTTTGGTACCAATATCATCCCCTAAAAATGTGGTGTCTTGATGACTTCTCCATCTTAAGATACAAGCCTTTAAAGATCAGTTATTAGTGTGGGATGTGTGTGGGAGTGTCAACATTAAGCTATAGTAAGTAACCATTTGGATTCAAAAAATCCTTAATGATATCCATTTTAATGTAGGGTTGATAAGTGTTAAGATTTTAGGAGCTCAAGCTACAATATTTATGGTTCATGAGCAAGTTTAATGAGTCAAAAGATCCTTGGGGCAGATCAATGGTGCACATTCCTACGTACAAGGCAAATCAATGATCCACGTTTAAATATTGGGAGCCAAGATCAATGGTGCACATTTGGTCATGTAGTGGAGATATAATGGCATGAGAGAGGGTCAAAGAGTTAGATGATCTTGAGATCAAATTCCATTATGTTAAGTGTCAAATTTTAATTGAAAAAGCAAATCAATGACGTGTATTTGATTTTATGGATTAGGATCGATGATGCATGTTGAGTCAAAGGTCAAGGAACCTAGATTAAATGTCAAACTGACAAGTGGCATGAGAGAATTAACCAAATGGCCTAACAATAGGATCCATAAAAATCACATGGTGGTGATAAGTGCTCAATCTATGAAGCCCAAATAAATGATCAATGACCAATGTCAAAATTCAAATCGAGGAGACTCCCATGGACATTGACATAATGAATTTAGCCAAATTTTAGGGTGCATAGAATGAATCCACATGTTTAAGCAACAATATGCATGTTTTAAAATAAAATAAGTAACATGGTAAGGGAAAGCTAAATAGGCATCCATGTAGGATCAAAGGATTTTATAGCATAGCAAGCACTTCAAACTCATATGCCACCATGAAAGGTCAATTGAGAATTAAAATAAATAGTAACTATCAGATGTGAAGAGTTAAGGTGCAAAAGACCAATGAATGACTGTAGATGGTAAATACAAGTGTCTAGAAGATAGGTAACAACTAGGAAAACATCTATGACTATCATAACATGTGTCAATTTTCCTAATTCAATTTCAAATGCTTTAGAGATGATCCATGATGAAATCAGTTTCACAAAGGCTAGTTGAAGAGTCTCTACACCATTTTGGAAAGTTTATCATGGTTTATATGGACATTTATCTTAGGATAAATACATGATCTATTCCAAAATCCATTCCCCTACAATGTAATTGGTTCTCATCCCTTGATATGTGGCATTGTGACCTTTGAGATTCTTTAATGCATTTTTTTCTCCTCCTCTAGTTCTATAAGTAGGTACCATTTTGGCCTTTATAATCTAATACCACACCATGTATGGTGAAGGCCTACTATTTTTTACATTGTACTTTGTTTTAGAATAGTAAATGAAATCTATTTTGAGTTCATATATCATCTTGTTAAAGTGTGAAGAGATGTATAGTGAATAGCTAAGTGATATTTATCTATCCTTGATTTCTCTTAGTCCATCCATGTTTGATACAAGTGATTTTAGCCAAATAGGTCATATGAAGTGTAGTTAAGTGTATGAATCTATCTTAAGTGTATAATGAGACTTAGTATCTGCAACTAATCTATGGTTTTACATACCCTGGATAGTCTTCATGCATTTCACCTTCATATTGAAATACTAATGCTAGTGCATTCTAGGACTCTTAGGCTAGTGTTTTAGGCATTGTTTCTTTGTGAAAAATTACAATGGTCATGTGGAAGACATATTGGTACATCACCCTTTTATAATAGGTTTATTTCATGCAACTTTTATCCCTTTCCCCCCCAAAATCAAATAGTTAGCATAGGTGAAAGTACTTCAAGATATATTCAAGGAGATAGCCCTTAAATCTAGAGGCTCATTTCCACCATAGGTACACCACATACTTGGAAGTGTTCCCATGTTTCCCAAATCTAGAAGAGGCTTGAACACCCTCTTCTAGGGTGAAATATTTGGTGACGATAATTCCCATGTCACAGAGATTTTTAGCAACCTCTTTGACCAACTGGAAAAAGAAAAAATGTCATTTTCCTATCCAAAAACATCTTATCCAATTAGACATGTTTATAAAAATGTAAGATGCTAAGAGTAGGATATGAAAATGGATATAAATCCTAAATTTGTTATTAAATTATTAAAAAACTACTATTACATGTCAAATGGAAGCTTAATCGATTGAGACTCTCATGAATTATTAATTGAAGTTATAAAATAATGGTAAATAATGATTTTTAATGATGGAAAATATCATAAATAATAATAAAATTATTCCTTATGATTTTATATATTGATTTTGGTCCAAATGGGAGAAACACAACAATTCAAAATTAAAATGGTTCATATTTTATCAAATGTATCTTTAAATGAAAAAGGCATGGAAAAGAATAGGATTAGAGAAGGATTGAGTGGACACAAGGGGTATACGAGGGGTAGTGTAAGAGAAGCTAGGGATAGTTGAAAAGGCAATAGGGCCATTAGAATCAAATCTATGGAACTAGTACAAAATGTAACATAGATGTTTTAGAATAGAATAAAATTACTTTAGAGCAAACCATAATTTATAAAAAAGAGTGTTTGGGATCATAAATGAACCCAAAAATTGGTATCATGTTGCTAAGTTGTAGAATCCTTTGGAGGTAAGTTAGTGTGTGAGTGTGTAATAAAATATGTGTTATATGTGTGTGTTGTGTTTCAAGTATAAACGATGTGCTTATGTCTGACCATAAGAGAGTAAATGTAAATCCTAGCTACACAATATTAAATTTTATCCTTCATTATACCCACTTACCATGATTACATGATGCACTCAGTTGGAAATATGCAATTTTTTATTTGTATCTTAAAATTGAGTAAGAGTGTATTGATTTAATTAATTTACTCATAAAACTAGTACGAGTACTTAATAGCATCAGTTAACTTGAGTTAATCATGGTTCATAACCAATTTTTATCATTACTACTATTGTGTTTTATTACAAGTGGTAAAAATTAAATTCAGCATCAACCCTTTAAATTGTAGTGCACTCACAAGTGGTTAGATCTAGGAAGTTACGCTCAACTTACCCTTAAAACTGGATTAAGTGGGCTATGGGTATAATTATGCTTCCATATTTAGTGCTATAAAACATTGGACCAACACTTTCCAATGGATGAGTTAGTATATATGAGAGCCTACAAACATTCATGTCCTTTTGCCTCATTTTATCCCATCATGTGACTTGCATGTTTTTTTTTGGGTTAAGGTAGAGCTTGTTTATTCATTTATTTCTTTTTTGCCTCCTTGTGAAGACCACATACTTGAATTTTTTTTTTTGAAAACTAACATTAAAGCCTTTAAAAAGCTAAATCATAAAATAATGAAATAAAGTCCAATATTCCAATTATTATTTTTAATTATACTTTCAAATTTTTCTTTAATTTTATAGTTTTTGAGTCAAACTTTCATATCAATATCCCTGATTACAAGACAAATGACCTTATTGAATAATACTAAGTTTAGAGAACAACCTTCTGGAAATGACCCTTTGCAATTTAGAAATCAAGAACATCACATTGAGATCAATGACAATGTTTATGATGAACGACCCTATCAATATGAAAATACCCATGACTAGCTTTGCATAAAAAATCGCCATCCGAAATCATAGACCATCTCCTGTAAAATTAAATTGAGGTCTTGTTATAACTTTTGGGTTTAGGAGCCAAGTTTCCTTTGGATTTTGATCCCAATGACTTATCACTCTTAATTCAAGGAAAGAAACCATACCTCTCATCCAAGAATAAGGAACATCTAGTGATTCCATAGGGAATATGAAATCACTTATAGGTTACAATAACACCAATCAACATGTCTCCCAAACTTACATGGATAAAGGTAATGCAATTATAAATGAAACATCTCAACAAAGCCATTCCTTTTCTATTGAAGATCATGTAAAAATTTAGAAAGGGAAATAGTTAAGCTTAAACCTAACATGTCAAGTAATCCTGTGATCAATCAATCAAGAAATACACATCGTATTTCAAAAACATATTTGAATTTAAATTAATAAACCAATCTAAATCCTAATTTAGATGCACATTCAAATTTAAATCAATCAATCAATCTCAATCCAAATCTAAATCTAAATGTGTATTTGAATTCAAATTAAACCCCCAATACAAATTTGAATGTTCAATAAAATTTAATTAACAATCCAAATAAGAATTAAAGTGTCAATTCAATAACCAATCCAAATAATCAAAATAAAAATCAACATTCAATACCAATCTAACCAATCCAAATCAAAATAAACATTAAAATTCTAATTCTAATTCCAATCTAAAAAATAAAAATCAAAACCAACATTTCATTTCAAATACTAATCCAAATTCATTTACCAATCCAATTCAATTCACAAGATCATTATCCAATCCACTTTCAAATCCATATTCAAACCAAATATCACCATTCAAGGATGTGTCATTTAGCCAAGAATGGCAAAACATGAAAGACAAGATTCAAGGGTTACAATATGATAATTATTTTAAAAGCAAACAACTTATGTTTAAATAAAAAAAATTATGCCCCTTTGACATTAATATGATGATGGCACCCTTTCCTTCAAATTTTTAAACCCCAAATTTTGATAAGTACAAAGGAAAAGGAGATCCTAGATAACATCTTAAATAGTCTTATATGTCATGCTCAGACATTGCTTATAGTAATGATTATCTATTAAGAATTTTTCCACACAGTCTAGGGGGTCAAGCTATAGAGTGGTTTTTAAACTTACCTAAATGGTCAATAAAAAACTTTGAGATCTAATATATTTGACCATGTTAGACCTATTTAACACCAAATAATTTAATTTTGAGACTTTTACCTCCTTGAAAATATGGCTTACCTTTGCAAGCTATTTCCCATGGTCACCTATTGAAAAATAAATTACAACTATCTTTACAAAAAATCTTAATTCATAATTGGCCTATCAATTACATTTCCATTATGCTACATCCTTTGATGAAATCATAGAAAAAGGAGGTCAAATTGAAAGAGTTTTAGTTTCCAAGGGTGCCATCAAAATATTTAAACAAGATAATTCTTATTCAAACCAAAATGAAAATCTTATTTTATACAAAAATAATAAAAATGTGGTAGGAGATGGTGTAACTTATGTTAAACAAATTAAAGACACCCAACCTATCAAAAATATCTTTGTGCCAAGTGTTCAACCTATATAAGACAACCGAAAATGAAAATTTACTCCTTTGGATTGCCATATGATGTTTTCCTTAAAAACTTGTTAGGTGCAAACATGATAAAGTTCCTCCATGATTTTTTTTTAATAAGAACATTCCAAAACCCAAGTGGTACTAAGATAAAGAATATTGTGACTACAATAAAATTAAAGGTCATTCCACAAACTATCATATGTGGCTCAAAATCCAAGATCTTATTCAGAATAGTGATATAACTATTGTCACTCAATATTAAACCCTAGAGATAGTTATTCAATCCTACACTAGATTGAGTGAAACATTGGATTACGTCTAGGCCTATGGGTTGCCTATAGTAGAGGTAAACCTATAGGTTTAAGGGCTAACTCCCTAGATTTCTCTTTGTTTGCTTATCACCTATACTACTTTCTTGCTTGGATGAAAAGGGATAGAAATAAACATGAAATTAAACTACTCTAATGAGGTGATACACAAAAATTATCTCCACTAGACTACCATACAAGTGCACTATGAAATATGACTCACAACACTAGTCTCAACATCCTAAATTTCTCTAACATAATTATTTCAAACATGGAGGTGATATGCATTGTACTACTCAAGGTGAGTGAACAAGAGGTCAAATTAGATACACTAATGCTACTCCTTACACTTTAATATAGACAAGTACACTAGCTGCACTTCATGTGACCCTTTAGAGGGAGAACTACTTGCAACAAACATGGAAAAGTAAAGAGAAGGCAATGATAGATACTTATCACTAGACACTTCACTATGCACCACTTCACACACTTAGATAAGAAGTTGATGAAATCAAAACCAAATTGTAAATATATATTTCAAAGGAAAATATAATATTAAAACCCTTAGGGCTTTGCCATACTAGGTGTGGATTGGATTACAAAGCCAAAAAGACTTGCATTTATTGAGCATGTGAGAGAAGAGAGAAGAAAGGAAGTGGAAAGGTCACAAAGCCAAGTGTCAAAAATTAGAAACCAATTAAATTTCAAGATAATGGATTGGATAATATGCCATTAAGGTTTTATTAGACAAGTGTCCATCTGAAGCGTGACAAACTCTTTAAATTGACGTAGAGACCTTAAATAGCCCTCATAAAATTGCCTTCATGATGAAGAATCACTTGATCACTTGAAAATTAATTAATAAGGATTGACACATATTAAATATATTAGGGATGTTGGAAATAATATGTGACAATCATTAGATACCTACCTAACTAATAGCCTTCTTATTAACACTTGTATTCACTATCTGCAGTCACTCACTAGCTCTCTTGGCCTCAATATTCACATTTGTCATCAAGGTGAATAGTAGTTGCTTAATAAAATTCAGGTAATTGGTGTCAGTAAACCTATTTATAACCCCATTTCCATTCACTCCATGAGTTATACTTAAAAAATATCCAAAATCAGAACTTTCATCTTCTCACTTGGTAGTCACTTCTCATTTTCACTATCTATCCAAGAATACCTATAGTGAACTATGTAGAAAAGGATTTTATATGATTATCTATGGTGATAAATGAATATATGGAGCTATAATAAGTACCTATTGACATCCTTTAATGTAATTCATCCACCAATTCTCCTCTCTTCCTATAAAACAAGTTAAATCCTACAAAAAAACTTAGATTTTACCTTGTCTATACAAGTGATAGTACATAATAGTTCGATGGGAAGAAGTGCCGGAGAGTGATAGATAAAACCAAATCAATTTCCATGCAACTTTACCACTTTTTAATGCATCTCCATTTGTTTCTTATTCATCAAGTTATAACAAGGATTTTAGGAGGGTTTTTTTGTTTAGTGATAGTTCATAAAAACTAGATGTCCAACCCTTGAACCAATTCCATAATTCTTAATTTCATGACCCTATTCAACTACCCCTAGCTCTTTGAGGTACCATGCAATGTGTTTGTACATGTATGAGAATTTGAAAATGGCCTCTCGATCTTTCTCCTCCATTTTGGGTACCCGTGTCATAGAATTGGGTTAAAATGACCAACTTGGTGTTATTCATCTACAAATTAATGGTTTTTAATGACTATATGTATTCCCATTAAGGCTATAAACTTAATTTTAAGGTTCATATGGTCTTATAAGTGAAATTGAACATCATTAGGGCTTAAACCTAGTTCTAGGTGTAATAGGCCTTGATTGTGTATCTAGGAACATAGCCACCTATGAATGTTCCAAATAGATACATATGATTTTTATCACTCCTTTATATTTATACCAACCTTCCACATCACTCCATATTGCTTCAAGACTCCTCATGTTATTCTTCCAACACTCATATGCTAAACCTGTAGGGTGGTTTTGACTGAGAGTGCCCTCTGTCTAAGAAAAAATAGAGGTAATATCCCCTATTTGTCTTAAAAAATTTAGGATATGGGAGGATATATTAAGTCATGATGTCCTTATACACCAAATTTCAATGTTCGATCACCTTTTCAAATTCCCTAGTGCTCCAAAACCTAAAATTGGCTTCTCAAGCTTAGTAACTATTTGCAAGGTCTAGACCCTTCGACTGAGTGTGGAGTAAGAAAATAGCCTTTTCTCTAGTTCCTTACTCTGATAGTCTCATGTCATTTATTTATCCACTATGAGAGTGGTCTCAACAAGTATATCCATCTTATATTTTAGTTAGTTAACCAAGACATTTCACTAGCATGAGTTAGTTTGTGATTGTAGTAGATAGTTAACATTCACCATAGTAAAATGGGATTATAGTAGGTGTCTATTATCATTAATCACTATGTTTCATGATATTTATATCTCTTGATATCACTGAGACCATTTCATATTTTAATGGATTCATCTCTATCTGCAGGTCATGTTCTTACTACTACCAAGAACCAATTTGTTATATGTTCTGATTGTAGGTGGCAATTTATGGGAAACAAAGACTCATGTATGTGATGGTGTATGTCTTAACACTTAAATTCACCTTCCTTTACTTATATTTATTTAATTAGTGTCATTACACACCTATGTGAGCTCTTATCATGCCTAGAGACCATAATCTCAATCACCACTATAGGTCACTGCAATTTGGGTTGCTTTTAGTCATTTCAACACAATGTTTATTGAGTGTTTCAAGTTAGAACTTATATAAGTTAGAAACCACTCAAATACATTCCATATTGATTAAGAAACCACCTTCTCATGTTCAAATGTAACCCCTAAGATTGGGTTATAAGATAGAAAGTACTAGGCCCGTCTAGTCTTCAAGACACTTCACCATGGAAAGACTAAGTGTATGAGCAAAACTTGATTCAGAGAAGTTAAGGTAAGTTGTCTCAATTGTAGCTTTCCAAACCTTTGAACATAGACCTAATTTTTTTATGCATATAATGTCTTCACCATTATCACAATGATACTTTAAATGCTTCCAAAACTAAATGAAGGTCTTCCATTAAGTTCCAACACCCTCATATCAATAGTACTTAGACCTCTATGATGTTGTCATCATATCATTGTTAGTGACTGTCTGTAGGTATACATGATATAATATTGTGTATATGGAATTAGTTATCACAAAAAATCTCTAACTACTTGGAATAACTTAGTCTTATTATTTCCATCTTAGAATCTTCTCATAGTCTTAAAACCTTCATGTGTCATCAACATGAATGACAATTGTAGGGAAACCTGACTATGTGTAGTTATTAGACCTTTTATTTCACCAAGTTATACTCTTTTAAATCAACCTCCAGAATTAAAATTGATCCTCATGCTTATGAGGGATTGAACACACATATCACCTTTGTTCTGAAGACCAACATAGGAATATAAGCCTTTTAATTATGAAGACAAGGTCTGTAGACTTTAATGGAGTCCTTTACTTGTAGAATGAGATAGTCCTACCTATCAGTTCACCTTCACATGTGCTAAATAGTATGAAAACCTTATGATAAGGATGTTCATACTCTTCAATATCATGTGCACCACTTGATTTTCATAGAATAACACAAACAAAGAAGAAACCTAAAGTGTTGGGGATGTGTGGGCAGAAAAGAGTCACCAACCTTATTATAAATGTTTCATGAAGCTTAGTCCACCATACCTAGAACTATGACAATGAATTTGTAGTAAAGAGTGGGGAATATCACCCACCAAAATCATTTGCTCTAAATCATGTCCCCCTATCTGTACCATGTTCAAATTGGTTGACTTTTTAACCAAGTGTCTAGGAGAGTGATGGGAAAGAGAGGTCATTTTTTACCATTTTTGAGCTCAGGTAGCTTTAAAAGGCTCAAAAATGGCAAAAATTGACAACTTAAAATGACACTTTAAAATGAGGGGAATTGAAGAGACACTTTTTACGTCTTTCCATGTGCCTTGAATATTGTACAAGCCATATAATTGCTTAAAACCACTTGATCTTCTTAGATGGACTTTACACATACAAAATTTTAGTCCTAAAATAGTTTATTTGAATATTTCTAACATGTGGGATGTTTAATTTTCTTTTGAAACACTTTTCTTCCTATGGAAACCATACCACCTCCTTAAATGACTCAAAATGTGACATTAGAATGACCGAGGATAAACTATACAAATGTGACAAGGCTAAAACATAATGTTTAACCTCATTAAGACCATGGTGCACATTTTACACCCTAGGAGACCCTATGACAAGTTTGGGATACATAGGGGTTGACCTAATTTGACTTGGGGTTAATTTAGTCAACATTTTGGTAATTTCCTAAGGTGGTAAGCCATCTATGCCAAAGACTAGTAGCCTTATCCTATCCATTAGGATATGGATTAACTTATACATTGTACTTGATACTAAAATACCTCTAAGAAAACACCAAACAACAAGGAATAAACACACAAGCCAACACACCAAAGCAAACACACTTGTGTTCTTAAGAACACTTAAGGAAAACACACACAACATAAGCAAAGCACACCTATCCTAATATGTAAAAGACATAAAACACTTGAGGTGAAGAATATTTTACCCTTTATTCAACTAGAGTCAAAGATAGTGCCTCTTGCATCATTGTTTCCCCATAAAATCAATCCATCATGTGAGGCATACTTATCAATAAACACTTGCTTATGTAGATAGTCCAATGACTTACCATATTTATATCTTATACTAGTTACAAGTGTGTCACTTGGAGATCTCATGAATGCTCCATATTACCCTCCAATAAGCTTGTTTGAAACTATAACTTTTTTGGCTCTTGTCATGTTCAATTGACACTTCTTAAACTAAAACTTGGGAGTCATCAAAGTTACCTCAATATTACCTTCTTCTTGACCATGATATAATTGATGTATAAGACCATCAAGTTTCTCTTCTTGATATTTAATTATGTCTAAAATTAATTTAACTTTAGATTAAGGTTGAGACTGCTCCTCAATCACAAAACTTTTTGCTTTGGCTTCACAAGATTCCTTCCTAATTACAACCTTTTTGGCAGTGACTAAACATTCATTCTCATGCTCAATAAGACACTCTCATTCATGTTTTTTAGTTTCATAAACAACCTTCCTATCAAATTCACACTTCTTAGGAAGGGGATTTGACTTAATTAGCTATTCAAATTCTTGAACTATAGTATGGACCCATTGCCGTAAATCATCTTTCTCTTCATGATTGTCACCTTCAAGGACTTCTCCATCTTGTGCAGGTAGAATGCAATTATCTTCTTCATTATCTTGATCCACCATGTTTTTCAAACCATCATCATCACATAAATGAATAAGGTAATTACCCTCAATAGCTTGTGAAAAATAATTGTGAATGTTTACCTTAGATTTTCCATCACATTCTTTAAGGATGATGTATGTGCCAAGATCAGTTTTCTCAATAAAAGTATATGGATCATGTACATAAGTGTCCATGCCATACTCATATAGGAAAATTTTAGATATACCCTCAATCTTTAATGATGCTCCATCATCTATAACATACTCCTCCTAATCATTGATTGTGTAATTGAGATTAGATCTTGCTTCCACATATGGATCAATATAAAACTTAGCTAATAGTTGAGTTCTAATAGTTACATTTGCTCCATACATTGTATTGAAGGCTAAGAAGGACCAATAAATTTAGAGATAACCTCCTATCTTGGCTATGAAATCCCTTGAAAGTAAGATAGAAAAGTGAGCAGGCAAATCAACCACTACTATATCTTGAAGGATTGGGAATCTTATACAATCATGTAAGAAAACTCTCAAAATTTTGACAATTCATACTAACTTACATTGTGTCCCATAAATTTTTATCACTAACTTGATATATGGTTCATATTTTAAGCCTAATTTATTTACCACAAGCTTGGGCATAACTGAGGTACTTGCCCCACTATCCACAATGTAATTATGAACAAGTTTATCTCCCATAACGAAAGTGAGGTATAAGGGTGAGGGATTTTCAGATTTACAAGATGATTCCACAATTTTATGAGGATCATTAGTAATATATACACCACCATTCCTTAATGTTTGAGGACTGATGTGGATTTGGCATAATTTCTCTTGAAGTAGTTCCTTTTGATCATGCATGTGAAGCACTTTCTAAAGAGAGATACTAGTTTTATCATTCTTCAATGAATAAATGATTTTAAAAGAAGGAAAATTTTCCATTTATTATATATTTCAAGTAAAATAAGTGCCTTTATCTTGAGGAAATGTATCACTTTGAGTTACCCTCCCCACATTCTTATTTTGAATAGGTGTAGAACTTGTAGGGACTGCCACACTTGCAGTCACACCTTGATGCCTTTTAGGAGGGTTACTTGGATTTGTGTCAACACCATGGACATATCCTAAAGCCTTTCTATTTTCTCTTGTATTATATACCATTGAATTACCTTGGTTTAAGATAAATGTGTCTTCCACTATAAAGTTTTCAAAGCTCACTCTTTGGCTATCGCACCCTTCATTGAATTTTGATTGTATAAAGTTCCCATCTTTTATTGTAAATTGAGGAGTAACTCCTCCTTGAGATAAAAAAATATTTTCCTCCATATTCATTAGCATCTATGTATTTTCCTTATCACCATTCTTATCCTTGGACCAAATTACTATGGACTAGAACCATATCTCTTGTGTTGTAAGTATAAGTTGGGTTTTATACATTGGGTGGCCTATTGATTTTAGGTTGTCCTTGCCCTCTCCCTTGACGATATTGCTGAGGTGGGAACCTATGTCCTTTTTGAGGATAGGGATAGGGATTTTGGTTAAATCCATCTTAGAAATGTAGTTGTCTAATTTGAGCCTCTAAAGCTTTTCACCTTGCATCTGAATCAAGAGTATCTTCTAAGTTCTTAGGAGAAGCTTTGGACTTGGTATTTAAATTTGTAACTGAAGCAAAAATTGGAGTATCAAAAAACATGTTGGGTAGAATAGGTATGGAGACTTTTTGAGGTAGTTTTATAGCCTGTATTAGGCCATTCTTAGCTCTAATGTCTAGGTCATAAGCTTCAAGTAAGGTGTAAACACCCATAGACTGTAACATGATCTCTATGTTAGTTACAATATCCCTTAGATATGTAGGGAAAACAAATCTTGCAAGTGGTATCATGGGAGGAGGTAGCCTATACCGAGTTCTTTGACATCTCTAATTGACGTCGTACATAGTCTCCTTAGGACCTCTTTGAATCACATTAAGATGATGAAAGAGTGACATGTGATCACTTTTTTCCTCAGACCTTGAGGTCAAAAACTCTCCAAAATCATCCCAAGTTGGTATACATCTTCTCAATAATGTCCTATACTAGTCAAGGGCCTTCCTTCTAAGAGATATGACAAGTAACCTAATTTCAATGTTGACTTTAATGACATTATGAAAGCTATATAAATTAGAGATGTCCCTAATATGCTTACTTGGGGTGACATGACCTTCCCCATTGAAAGTGGGAACACTCTTGGTAGAATTAGGAGGTATATCATCATATGCATTGAGATGTATAGGATTTTTAATGTTAAATATTTGTAATGCATGTTAGCTATCCATGTTATCTTCAATCTCATCTTCACTCTCTTAATATTATTATCTTGAAAAATCTTCTTGATCTTCAAATGTCAAGATAGATTGAGGGTATTAAACTTCAACAAGAAGTTTAAGTTCAAGGAGTGGGTTTATGGGATTGATACTTCTACTAGTATTTGACCTAGTAAGGACCATGAAATATGAACAAATAAATGATAAAAAATGGTCTAAAACTAGATATTACATTGAATGGAGTCTTCAAATGTTGATTAGAACATGATATGTAGTTGTGATGTTGTCAAAACCAACATTCACCTTGAGATAATAGTCCCACCAGGTGTGCTAAAAATGTTGTCACTCAATATTTTACCTTAGATATGGTTGTTCAATCCTATTCTAGATTGAGTGGAACATTGGATTACCTCTATGCCTATGCTTATAGCAGAGGTAAACCTATAGGTTTAAGGGCTAACTCCCTATATTTCTATTTTCTTTCTTATCACCTACACTACTTGCTTGCTTATATGAAAAGGGATAGAAGAAACATTAAATTAAAATACTATAATGAGGTAATACACTAGAATGATATCCACTAGACTACCATAAAAGTGCACTATGAAACATGACTCACAACATTAGTTACAACATCCTAAATTGCCATAACATAAGTATTTCAAACATGGGGGTGATATGCATTGTAATAATCAAGGTGAGTGAATAAGAGGTCATATTTATAACACTAATGTTAATCCTTACACAAGTACACTAGTTACACTTCATGTGACTTGTTAGAGGGAAAACTACTTGCATCAAAATTGAAAGAGTAAAGAGAAGGCAAGGGTATATACTTATCACTATACACTTCACTATGCACCACTTCACATACTTAGATAAGAAGTTGATGAAATAAAAAATAGATTAGAAATATTTATTTCAAAGGTAAATACAATATTATAACTATAAATGATTTTCCATATTAGGTGTGGATTGGATTACAAAGCCAAAAAGGCTTGCATTTATACAGCATGTGAGAGGAGAGAGAAGAAAGTAAGTGGAAAGGTCACAAAGCCAAGTGTCAAAATTTTGAAACTAGTTACATTTCAATATAATTGAGTGGAGAACAAACCATGAAGGTCTTCTTAGACAAGTATCCATTTTAAGCATGAAAAAATCTTCAAACTATAGTAAAGACCTCAAATATCCCTCTTGAAATCACCTTCATGATGAAACATCACTTGCCCACTTAAAAATAAATTAGGAAGTCTTGAGACATATGAAATATCTTAGTAAGGTTGTAAATAAGGTGTGATATTCATTATATACCTCCTTAACTAATAGCCTTCTTCTTGACACTTGTATTCACTATTTGTAGTCACTTACTAGCTCTCTTGGCCTCAATCTTCACATTTGTCATCAAGGTGACTAGAAGTTTCTTAATAAAATCCATGGAATGTGTGTGAGGACACCTATATATAACCCCCTTTCCTTCCAATTTATTATTTATACCTATAAAATATCCAAAAATAGACCTTTCATCTTCTCACTTAGCAGTCACTTCTTATTTTTCACTATTTGTCCAAGACTACCTATAGTGAACTATGTTGTAGAGGAGTTTATATGGTTATCTATGGTGAGAAATTAATATATGGAGTTATAATAAGTTCTTATTGACCTCCTTAAATGGCTTTCATCCACCAATTCTCCTTTGTTCCTAAAAAATAAGTCAAATCCTATTAAAAAAACTCATATTTTACTTTATTCATACAAGTAATAGTATGAACCAGTTGGGTGGGAAAAATCATAGGAGAGTGATATAAAATACAAAATAAATTTATAGGCCATTTTACCACTTTTGAGTGCATCTCTTTTTATTTCTTCTTCATCAAGTTCTAGCAAGGGTTTTAGGAGGTTTTACTTCTTAGTGATAGTTCATAGAAAATAGACATCCAAACCCTAAACTAATTACACAATTATTAAGTTCATGACCCTACTCAATTAATCAAACTCCTTGAGGCACCATGAAATGTGTCTATACAGGTATGAGTAATTGAAAATGGCCTCTCGAGCTTTTTCCTACATTATAGGTACCCTTGTCATTGAATTAGGTCAAAATGACCAATTTGGTATTGTTCCTCTACAAATTTATAGTTATTGGAGACTCTCTATATTCCCATAAAGGATTTAAACTAAATTATAAGGTTCATATGGTCTTATAAGTGAAATTGAGCATTATTAGGGCTTAGATCTAGTTCTAGGCCTAATAGGCCTAGATTGTGTATGTAGGTACATAGCCACTTGTGAATGTTCCCAATAGATACATATGCTTCTTATAACTATTTTATCTTCATATAAACCTTCCAACTCACTCCAAAATGCTTCAAGACTCCTCATTTTATTCTTCTAACATGCATATGCTAAACCTATAGGGTGGTTTTGACTAGGAGTGCCCTCTGTCTGAGATAAAATAAAGGGAATCTTTCTTATTTGTATTGATAAATTGATACTATGGGAGGATATATGATGTCATGAGGACCTTATACACCAAATTTTAATGTTTGATCACCTTTTTAAAGTCCCCAACACTCCAAAACCTAAAACTAGCTTCTCAAGCTTAGTAACTGTCTACAAGGTCTAGACCCTCAAGCTAAGTGTGGAGTTAGAAAATAGCCTTTTATCTACTTCCTTACTCTGAGAGTATCATTAATTTGATGTCTCCACTATGATATTGGTATCAACATGTATATCCTTCCTACATTTTAGTGTGTTAACCAACATCTTTCACTAGCATGAATTAGTCTATAACTGTAGCAGACTAAAGGCATTCACTTTAGGAAAATGGGATTCCTGTATGTAACAACCCCACTGGAGTCTTAATAGAAATACGTGATTTTTTTAAAAAAATTAAACACATATACTATTAATATATTACACCATGAGAATATAACCAATGATCATATAATATACTCTAAGAGAGATAACTGAAAATGAAGCACATTGCACCATACATCACTGATCAATACCATCATAAGAACACATCATAATACAACATAAAAAGTAATTATAAATAGATAGCCACTGATGAAATAGTATACAACCACCACTATCAATCCATAGTAAATATGTAATTACAATTCTTCATGATAATGTTTCTAATAATAAAAAAATATAATATAATATACATAAATAAGATACATGGCTTCCTAGAGCTTGATTTCCCCAGACTCTCCAGTATTCATGGTGATCTCAAGTGTCATCTCAAAAAGTAGTACTATTGTGGGGAGGGAGAGCATCATCCAATCACTTTTCCACACTAACCATAGACCAATGATCCCCCACACTAATACCATTAGGAAATGGCCCTCCCTTCATGAATGAGTAATAGTGATGGCACAGAAATATAGAGAGACAAGGAAGTACCCGTGTCCTGTATGATTTCAAAAACTAAACATGTAGTGTATTATATAAAAACATGCTATATTACAATATATCACATATACATGTGAATCATACTCATGAAATAATAATGTCTCACTAAACATACTTTGGCCAAAGTTTTAAGAATAATAATAATAGTGATCTATAGATCAATCAAATTCATACACACCACTTGATCGGATTGCCTTCATCTGGCATTGTGATGCTAGTAATCCAATGAAGTCCATCTCACTCCTTACTCAGTATCAACAATGCAAGATTGGTCACACATAATTTTACCACAATATTCATATAATGTATCTCCTACTAGTAATCATATCACATAACATGCTAAACATAAGAGTAATCAAAGCATACATTTATTCTATCAAACATATAAATGAATTTTACATTACTATTTATCTCATACTAAAAATAATGGCTACATTTTATGTTACCTAGGTAAAATACATGTTTAACTACAGATTCCAACTACCACAATTAATTTCCAAACATACTACACCCTATGATAACCCATATTACCATAGTATAGTAATCTAGGACATATCTAATAGTTTTCCACAATTAGTCATATAAAGTAGTCTTAAATACATGGAAACATAAGTTTTTATTCAAGTAACTAAAATATTAAAAATCAAGTTATAGCTTCCATGAAACACATAATATTCTATCTTAGTATTCGTTACACTCTCAAAGGTTATATGCACGCATACATAAAGTCCTACTAAATATCATAAAACATGTTATACATAGTAATAACTAATGTGCATACATTTAATCAATCAAATGTAGGTGTGAGTCTAGACATAACAAATATAGTATGTAACATCTAGGTATAACATATACTTATACCATAGTACTCTATGAAATCTCATACTATCATAATTCACAATTACACAATTACACAAAATGAAACTTATGATTTCAAGAATCAACTGACCCACACTCTTAAATAATAATCAAGCAAGTACATGTTTATACCACCTGAGTATACTCTATGGTTAAACTTCACACTACTATAACTTACAGGTACACATCATGATGTACTATCAAATGTTAAATATGTCTAAAAACTTACATATATTAATAATATTATAATATGTATTGCACATAAGTATCAATATAATTTATATATATACTAATAACCATTTATGACAAAAGTCAAGGTTTTACAAGATTTACACAATCATTACTTTCATGAAACATTAAGATATAAACTAAATATTATAGTCAATAGACCTCTCTATAAAACAATATTTTTTTCTCATTATTTATTATTAGTTCTCAACATAGAAGAAAATAATCTCACCATATAAGAAATTCATAAGGTTCATGCTTTAATACTCTACATTAGTCCATGCATTTCATCTATATAAGATTCTATAGGTTTGACTCAATTGATATGTCTGTATAACACCATTGTGCTTCAATTACATTACTTAGTCTCTACTTAGAGTTTGAAACATAGCCAAATCATAGACTTATCCCCCTCATAGCTCATCTATAAATGTATTCCTTCATATCTTAGAATGCCAATATATATATTTAGATTATATAATCATATCAATCATGGATATAGCATTAATCATTCAAGAGTATAGAAACATTACCATAGAAATGTCTATCTTTGCTATTGTTAACTTACTATAATCACATGAATCCAAAGTCCTATGGTTATTTTATAATAAAATAGGAGGTTGCCTTGAGATCATCTAAAAGACATAGGTTAATTACCTAGAGGGTAAAAATATGATTTTACAATAGAATATAAACCACCCACATCTGAGTGGGATTAGCCATCCATAAATAATATAATAGATTAGATACCTGAAAACTGACATTCACATCTATAAGGCATAAGTCATGTATATCCATACAAATCATTATATTTTCCATAATTTCCATATATCATACCAAAACATTATTCTATGCCTTACTATGATAAATCATTTTAGTGAAAACTATCATACTTGCCCCACAATGTATTCTTCAATTTCTAACCGTTTTTGAGTTTTTCAGCTCTAAAAAGGGATCATATTCCAAACCATTAATAAGATGCATCATATCATCATAATAATTTGATAAATATCAAACCCCATGGTCTCCTAAGATGCATGATAATGTTTTTTAGGCATAATGATGTCCAATAGTCCTATCATTACATCTTATCATTTTTGGGGTTTTAAAATATTCATGTCTAATATAAAATCCTTGGATTCCTGATTAACTAAATTTGAGCTTGCAAAATTCCACTAGAATACAAGTGGTAAATTTACCTATGCATTTGAAGCTTATTAGTCAATCATTTCCCATTCAGTGAGTTCTTATTCTCAGAATATTAATAAAGGATATTACTAAATATATATAGGTAGATATTAATCATTAGTGCCTATGCATTTATTAATAACTAATTCATTTATAATGCACATCATGTTAGAGTTTAACATCTACTATCATGATACATGCATTGATAGAATAGTATATTGTTGTGATATACAAAAAAAGTCTAAATGACAAAAATAACAACAAACATTATTAGCTTTAGATTAATAGTCTGTAACAACCTAACTACATATAATAACCATATACATAGCCTAGATAAATTTAAGGACATTAGGGATGCCTTAGTTATGTTGTATGTTGAGTCATTAATATATAATTAAGCTTTATTATAATTAATTTAATGAATAACATAGTTACTATAATTTATTAATTAATATGTTATCACATGCTTAGAAGTCGTATCATCTAAGATGCATGTTAGTTATACGTTAACAATAGTCCTTCTTGGAGCATGTCACAAGTTTGTATGGCCTAAGCATATGCATAAACACAAGTAAACATAAAACTACCTATACCGAGCACTAAATATGATTGCAATGATTTTATATTGATGGAAATATGTGTTAAGATATGACAATCCAAGTGGTCTGCACAATGTTGGTTATTTAAAAAGAAACAATCTCTATATAAGTATAAATTTTAGTCATCACAGGCCTAGATTAACCATGTATATATCAATCAACTCATTACTAGCTCTATTAAAAAGTAGAGATCTAATTCAGTGATCCAGATATATGATATTAGTCATATATTATTGTATAGTTCATATGTAGGTCACTGTAACTATGCTATGAGTATTTTTCACTATTTTCAAAATTAAATTAAATTTATAGTTGACATCTTCACTCATAAAAGGAATGACAAATAGACTAAGGTAGGTGCTATAAATTTTTTTGAAGAAATAAATCTTTTGATAACAACATGCAGATCTCATAATTCCCATTAATTACTATCTGCTAACTCAATAACATGAATACTAAAAATATTCGCTATACACTCAATGAATTTAGAAATTACACCATGAATAGATTGCCTACTTGGAAATTTGGAAAGACACGTCCTCTGAGCCACACTCTTCCTCTTTTATCATCCACACTCTACCTTTTTCATGCCTTCTATTGCTCCCTCTCCAATTTTTTTTATTTTTCTCTCTAGAAGTATGACACCCTTTTTCTCTCTCTCTCTCTTTACTAAATTTCTCTGCCTTTCTTCATTAATTTTTTTTAAGTATGGTGTGAGTCTTGTTTTAAAGCTATTATTTTTAATAAAGTGGTGCTTTTCCCTTTTGAAGATTTTTTTCTTTCTTTTTTTCCATTATTTTTATATTTCTTTCTTCTTTTGTTTTTCTTATTTTTAGACTAATTTAATTCTTTTTAATTTTTTATTGTTTTTTTTATTTTTCTGATTTTATTCTTCTTTTCCATTTTTTCCCCACAAATGAAAATTTCCCAAATTTGTAACATTTTAAAATTAATTATAAAAACTAGTAAATTCACTAATTTGATTAGCATCATGTAATGTCATGACGGATTAATTAAATCAATAAATTTGAATCAAATCTAATTATTCTAATCTCCATAAGATTAATATGCAAATACCACATAAGATGAATTTACAAATAACCATTTAAACCATGCTAGTCAATCAAGATCAAAAAACTATCTAATGCAGGTAAAAATAAACACAATATGCTAATCATTTATTATGAGTCTAACATGTGCTAACTACTATGGTGTGTTCAAGGTTCTAGCTAGTTTCTCTATCATCCTTTGACATCTCAATATACATCACCCTCTCTGATGATGCTCTCCCTCCATCATGATCTAAGAGATGGGTTATCCTACGTCAACCTCACAAAAAGAAGGTAGTTAGACTATATCAACATGATATACAAACATCATAAAATATAGATAAAAAAACAAATCAACATTATTTGTAATATATACACTATAACTAACTCATATCGCTGTAAACATGTAACCTAAGTAATATCCTATTGCCCCATAATAGTATATATCTCAAAGATTAGTCAAAAATAGCCAAATCTAGTTTGTTAGCTATAAATATCCCTAGATAATCAGATAATTTGCATGGCAAGGAATCAGGATGTAACACTATAGGTGTCTATTATACTTAATCATTATGTTTCATGCCTTTGATCTCTCTTGAGATAATTGAGATAATTCCATAGTTGAATGGACTTATCTCTGTCTACAGACCATGCTCTTACTACTACTAAGAACCAGTCTGCTATATGTTCTGATTGTAGGTGGCAATTTAAGGGAAACAAAGACTCATGTAGGTGATGGTGTATGTCTTACCCCTAAAATTCACTTCCTTGATTTATCTTGAGGTCATTAGTGTCATTCCACACCTATGTAAGCTCTATTCATTCCTAGATACTATAGTCTCACTAACCACTCTTGGTCACTACAAGTTGGGTTGCTTTTAATTATTTCAACATAATGTTTACTAAATGTTTTAGTTTATAACTTGTCTGAGTTATAAATCACTCAAATAAATTACCTCTTGATCAATAAACCACATTCTCATGTTCAAATGTAACCCCTAGGATGGGTCTACAAGATAGAAACTACTAGGACCATCTAGTCTTCAAGACACTTCACCATGGGAAGACTATTTGTATGAACAAAACTTGATTAAGATAAATTAAGGTAAGTTGTCTCAATTGCAAGTTTCCAAACCTATGAAAATAGAACTAAGTCTATTCTACATATAATGTCTTCACCATTATCACAATGATTCTTTCAATGCTCCCAAATTTGATTAAAGTTATTCCATTGAGTTCCAACACCCTCATATCAACACTACTCAGACCTATGTTGTGATAGACTGTCATGATCTAAAATACCATATATCATAGTTCATAAACTTTCAGTCATTAGTGCCAAGAAGTGCAAGATTCTTGTTAGTTATAGTAATAATTATACTCTTGATAGTAATAATTAAATATAATAACATCCTTATGGCACCATAGCATAGTGTGGTTTATCTAATAATAACAAAGACAAAATAATTGAACCATAAACTAGATGAATACAGGGATATCTTTCTGTCACCTAAATAAGTTCCTACATATTGTACACTAAACAATACTATTGATTTGATCCCTTAAATACCTCTACCTCAAACCTCTTTGTATAACATATCATTTCTATAGAATGAATAGATCAAGTGGTAGATCCATGAAATCATGGATAATGAACACATCATGCCTGAATCATTTCCTTGTAGAAGCCCAATTATGCTTGTGCTAAAGTTATTAATCAATTAAACAAATATTAACAAGATTAAAGTGAAGAACTATTATCCTCATCTAAATATTAAGACATTTTTATGTCATATCCATGGTATAAATGTCTTTTCCAAATTTGATCTAAAGTTTGGGTATCATCATATTCATGTTGAACCTCTAGACATTTTGAATATAGTCTTAAAAACAAAGGAAGGATTGATTGACTAGTTGGTTAGGCCTTTTAGGTTAAATCATGTATTAAATTCATTCATTGAGATGTTGAATGACATCCTAAGGCCATTTACCTATGTCATGGTTCAATCTACCTTGATGACATCTTAAACTTTAGAAAACATGGGATGAACATCTACACCATGCTAAACTAGTGTTTCAAATTTTACAGAAACATGTTTTTATGATAACATGAATAAATGTTGATTTTTTATGCAAGAGATAAAATATTTGGGATACATTACACACACAAGGATTGCATGTGTGAACCTGACCAAGAGTCATGTCATACAGGAATGGGAAACACCAAATAACTTTGTATCTAATACAAACATTCTCAGAGTTAGAAAATTATACAAGAGATTTATGTTTAATTGTTATCCTTTGAACAAAGCTACCAAAGGTGGAACCAAATAAAGTTTCATCTAGTCATATTCATAACAAAGATAATTCGATGAACTAAAATTTATACTCTATTTTGTGTTAATTTTTAAGTTACTTAACTATAAATTTGAAAGATCATCCAATTCATTTAGTAATAAAATTGACTATCACAAATGGGTATTGATAACACAATAAGTCCTAAAAGGAGTTAATTTCTATAATAATGGATTAAATAAAATATGATTGGAATAAAATATTTTTTTAGAGTATATACATACATCAGATAATGATGGATCAATTAGGGATGATGAGGGATGGGGAGGGTCAATGATGGAGAGAGGAGGGATGGTGAGGGATGGTGAGGGATGATGAGGGTCAATGAGGGAGTGATTAACGATGATGAGATATGTGGAAATATTGATTAGGGATGAAGAGGGAGTGATGAGGGATGGTGATAGTTAATGAAGGAGTGATTAGGGATGATAAGCCTAAGCGATTATAGACGATGAGGGACAATGAAGGTCAATTAGGGAATGATTAGGTATGATGAGGGATGAGGAGGGAGGGAATAGGGATGAGTAAGTTACTAGGGATGATGAGGGATGAGCAAATATTTATTAAGGATGATGAAGGATGGGGAGGGAGTGATTAAGGATGATGAGGGATAGTGAGGGTCAATGAAATATTGATTATGGATGATATGGGAGTGATTAGAGATGACTAGAGATAGTGAGGGTCAATGAGGGAGTGATTAGGAACACTAAGGAATGATGAGAGAGTGATTATGGGTAATGAAGGATGAGTAAGAAGTGATCAAGGATGAAGGAGGGATGATGAACAAGTGAAATTAATACAAAGTGGTCGTTTGATTTGTGCAAGTCATAAATGTGACCTACACTACCCCAATCACACCACTTTAGATCAAGTTCAAAGTTATTATTTTTCAAACTTTAATTTTGATAAACTTAGGACTCCTAAAAATCCTAGGAATCAATCCAAAAGGCATAAAAACCTTTAAAAATGACTATATGTTTACCAAAAATGGATATCAATTATAAAAATTATGTACTGAAATCCCTAGGTTTAATACTTGGACCCTTAAATAAGTATTGACCAACTTGGATTTTGAAAAACTACTTTCCACATTATAAGGTGTGCAACTATGAGACCAACTCTATTAGATGTAGAGTGACCCTAAATTTTTATATTTACTAAAATAAATTTAAATTAAGTGAATAATTTAATTGTAAAAATATGTAAACTTATACTTAACATTTAGAGTGGTAAATATAATCTTCTACTCAAGATTGGATTCATGTTATTTCCTAACCAAACAATAGAAAATCCACATGTTTTTATGTGTAAAATAATAGGATTTTGATCATGTTATTACTTTTATAATAGTGCAATCACATTATCTATTAACCAAGATTCACTCCATGTACATGTTCACATGCTTTAATGTGAAAAAAAATAGAAACATGATCATGTTATTACTTTTATAATAATGTGGTCACAGTATCTATTAACGTGATCATGTTATACATTAACAAGATCACATTATACATTAATGCAATCATGTTATTTGAATTCAAATTTAAATACCATGCCTTTTGGCTCAAGAATGGTTGGGATTCCAAAGCCAAAGGCTTGGACCCATCAATCTATAACTGAGTCTAAGAAATATGATAAGAAAAACAAAAAAATTCAACTTCGATCACCAAATACACTATGAATTTAAATGGTAAAATTCAAAAAATTAATACCATCGCATTGAGTATGCTCTCCTCTTTTCAAACATATGATTTTTATATTTTTTTGACTAATTTAAGGTTTCAAACTATGTTGATATTTAACTATACCTTTTTCATGTCATTACATGCTACAAACATACATGCCTATACATGTTCATGTAATTTGTCTTTCATTGATCCAAGTACAAAACAGGTTACATGGTCACAAACTAGGTATAATTATACACACATTCAAAAAAAAATCTTTTTTTTTAGGTAGTTAGGCACGTCACACGGGAATCTATCCATTTTTTGTCAATTTTTATCATTTATTTATTTGCAAAATTCATTAAAAAAAAGTATTCATTAAAAAATATAGGTCATAAACTAGAATATCTTATCTAAATTTTCACTAAAGTGTTTTAAATAACATTAAATGCTACTAAAAAAATCGTGTGCCAAACGTTTGTCTATCTAATCTATTTTTTTCTTAAAAATAAGAGTTTCTCTTCAAATTTTAGATATTTGACCTAGTTACACTTAACCATTTTTAAAAAATAGTGTTTTAGAAACTAAACTCAAAATGCTACATTTCATATTCTTACACCATCTTCAAATTTGAAGTGTAGATATCTCAAATTATCTATCAAAGTTTAGATTTTAGAAATATTAGAAAAATCATGTCCACAAGTAGGCTACTTTTTTCTCCCAATTTTTTGCAGTTACCCAATGATGGAAAATAAAAAGGTGATACATTGAAAATAGAGTGAGTGTTCCTACATCATGAACACACTGCAAATATTTGAGAATAAGACATTATCATATAAACTCCACCAATGATACTCTAAACGTGTAAGTATTTTACATAGAGGTGTGGGAATGCATTACAACATTGAGAGGGATGAAAAATGATCCACATAAAATGTCTACATATACCTAAATGTGCACAGGATAGAACTACAAGTGAGTTATGAGTTCCACATAGGCATTTTGAGAATGGATAACGATGAGAGGGACGAACATTACCCACAGACAAAGATAGATAAACACAAATAACACACAGAGTGTAATAATAATAGAGAGAGGTGAACTTAATTCTCATTAATAAGCAAGATTAAACCAATAAAAGTGATCTTGGAGGAAAAATTTTGACAACGTAATGTCAAAAATGTGTCCGCCTTTTTTACAATGAAGAACTAGGCTTTTATAAGGGATCAAGCCTTTTAAAATTAATGCACCACTTGGGGTGGTGGATTTAGTTTTTTAATTTTATTTCTATGTCACTCCCATGGTTCTTGAATTATAATTAGTGATTTGGATCTAGGAGTTGGTGGTAGGATTCTTTTTAGATCTGTATGTGTGTCTGAGAGTGGAAGATTCTTAGAAAACTCAGAGGAATGGCATGTACTCATGTTCTGATGTTTGAACACCATTTATACATTTACTTATCTAAAAAGACCTCAAATGCTACTCAACTATTTTTCTAACTACCTATATACTATTGAAATAATTAATGATTAAGTGGTGTTATTTATGTACCCTTAATACATTAAATTACATTGGTTAAATAATAATATATTTTATTATTTATCATGAGTTTATCCTCATGTAAATAAATAATAAAATATATAAAATGACCTTTGGAGAGGTTGGACCCATTAATGTGGTGTTGTAAAAGTTCATTTATAATAAAAAGATTACCTTGCCTATATAAAAAAGAGTTTATATTATAAGATGTAATAAAGAAGGAAGTGAAAGGAAGAAATATTGTATTGGGTACTTGTTAGTTTCTCATAATATAAAAAATCTTTGTGGTTTTTTTTACTTCTTGAAGGTTTTCTCACGTATATTTGTGTTATGTTTTATTCAAATTTTTTGTCATTGTTTCATATGAATGTCTTTGCTATTGGTCTCACATCTAGATCTAGTGTTCGTATACAATTGTATTGCTTGCTTTGTCATGGTATCAAAGCTAGTTGATGCATGATCAAGTAGAAAGATCATAGATTAGAGTTTTTGACTTGTTTTCAAGTCTAGATTCATCCATTTTTCAAGTCATGGTATTTTCAAGAAAATTTCCAAGCTTCTCCTTCTATAGGAAGTATGTTATTCTACTTTTTCCTCTCTTAGAAGCCTACAAATCTCAGATCTATGCAATATTTCATATTTTAAACCTATTTTCATGTTATAAATCTAACTAAGAATCTTAAAATAGGTTTAAAATGCTTCTTTAAGCATTAAATTTTATTAAATTGTCTTATTTTTTGGATTAATAATATGTATGAAGGTGGTTGAAGCTCTCTAGTTGCAGATCTGAGAAAACAGAAGTATTTCAAAGTAAAACCAGTCTTGAGCACTATTTTTTGGGTCTATTGAAGGCTTAAATATCAAAATAATTAGTAAATATTTTATTCTTAAAATTTTTACAGCTTAAAATATATTTATAAATGCTAGATCTATGTTTTCTAGCTTGTTAACACTTGTAGAAGTATCTAAAGTTACTAGTTAAAGACCTTATAGTTCAAGTCAATTTGGAAAGCCATTTTTAGCACAATAAAGTTAAAAATAAGAAAATAAATAGTTTATGGGCATTAAATCTCTATTCTAATCACTCCATCTACTTAGTTTGGCCATTTTAAAATATTTTCAACCTTCACTTCACTTGATTTGGACTTTGAAAGATCCCCAATTCAATTTGAAGACACAAAATATAAGACAAAGATATAATTCTGATTATTTGCCTTTAGAGAATGCAGATACAAAAATATATTACCTAGATTTACTTCAATAGTGAATAAATAAAAGTTACAGTACATAGCAATAATTTAAAAGGGTATAATGAAACCCAAAATAAGCAGGAACCTGGAAGTATGCACAAATCTGGACGCTGTGTAAAAATACAGTCACCGACATCGGTGAGGATGATGCCGACGTCGATCAATATCCTGCCACCGTCGGTCATCTCGTGGGCGATCTCTGACTGCCTGTGACTGCCTGACTGCCGGCGTCAGTCGCTATTCGGCCGATGTCGGTCTGTATGCCGATGCCGGTCTCTGTAAAACCCTGCGGCCAAACTGTGCCCTTTCCTTACTCTGACCCTGTGGGTACGGCCTAGTGCCGATCTGTCTATCCGTATAGATTCCGTACCAAACCTGCTCTGACTATAAAAATATATAAACCTGGGATCAAAACATAGGATAAATACCTGGAGACTTCTGCATAGGCTGAACCCTGATATCCTCCGTGAATGGCCCTCTGAAGCTCCCAATCTGACCAATATGCACAATCTGGATTTCATCTCGAATCCACCTCTGACAAAGGGCTGGGTTTTCATCCAACTCTTCGCCAATCTACTAAAGGCTTTCGTCCTCAGAGATTCCAGCTGAATCACCGATTCAAGCTTCTCAGAATAATTTTTGCAAAAGAAGATATTAGATAATGCAAATGCTTTGCTTTCCCCTTCTTTTAAAGCCTTGCCAGGAAACTTCTAGAAAAAGTCAATTTTATTTTCATAATAATTTAATTAATTAATTAAACCATTATAATATAAAATTGGGGACATTACAGTCCTCCCTTCCCAGAGATTGCTTGTCCTCAAGCAATTCTTTCCAACACCAACTTCCTGGATCCCATGTTATTCTCGAAAACTTGCAAATTCTTCTGTCAGAAACACCAGGCTAGAAAATATCTGTGACTACATTCACCTTGTTTCTCCTAGAGAGTAGTGTGATAATCCTCAATATGTAATTAGCAAATTCACCATCACATACCTTTGACTTAGAAAAGGGTCGCTGCGCTACTCTGATTAACAAACTCTCACAATCCCCATAAGGATGTTGACTAATAATTGGAAAGGAAAATGCCCGGCAACAAATAGAATTAGTTACCACATCACCTGTAAAATGAGACTCCATCCTGTGAGATGACCCCTCCTTAGGTCCTCCATCTTGTGTTTCCTTCAAGATAATCTTCCTTCCCCCAGAAAGGAATTCTAACTGCATACGGCGGTGATCAATAATGTAGCGCCCTATACCTTGTGACCACTGCATGCCCAAGACCACATCATAATCCTCTAAAGGAAAGACATAAAAATCATCGGTCAAAGTGTAATTCCCCATCTGAATGCTGAGCTGTGGAATCCGTTTGGTACAACCCAATACTGCACCATCTGCTACCTTTACCCCAAAACCACCAAACTTCTCATACTGTAATCCATGCCTTCCCACTAACTTCTGATCAATGAAGTTATGTGTAGCACCTGTATCTACCAAGCTCACTACCCACTTACCCTCAAGTGTACCTTTCAACTGAAAGGCATGAAAGTTAGGATAACTGGAGAGAGTAGCCATAATTGCTTTGGCTGATGCCAAAGGCTCTGGGGTGTCTAACTCCAACTGTATCTGATCCTACTCAATATTATCCTCAATGTCCGTATCAGGTACCTCCTCATCTCCACACTCAGAAGTTACCTCAATCAAATGAACCTTTCCTTTACCCATGCAACGGTGGCCTAGTTCCCATGGGTCTTTGCAGGAAAAACATAACTTTTTCCTCCTCAATTCATTCCTAGTCTCCTGATTCATCCAAGGATTTGTAGAGGATGGCCCTTCTTTAATTTGTGGTGTATTGGCCTTCTGTATAGGCTGAGATTCCGCAGCTATTTTCTTATCACCCTGATAAGAAGTGGGAACAGTATCCAGTCTCAATGTCACATCAATGGCATCCTTAAGAGTGGCTGGTTGGAAAGCACGTACCAGTCCCTTAAGTCTATCCTGTAACCCCTCAATAAATAACATCACACTCCATCTCTAAGGCATATCAGGTACCATAACCACAATACGCTGAAACTCATTAATATAAGTTTCTGCATGTCCACTCTGTCTAAGATGAGCCAACTCCCTGTAGTAAAGTTCTATATCCTTACGGTCAAACCGTGCAATAAGTCTCTCAGTGAACTCAGCATAGGAGTGAACTAAGGTGTGATCCTGGGTGACCAATCCATGGTGCCACCAATCATATGCAATCCCCTCTAGATGTAACACTGCAAATTGAATGGCCTCACACTCAGGCATGGGCCTCAAAGAAAGATATATGTCCAGCTTGTGGACCCAAGCTCTTGCACTAGTCTCTCCAAAGCCATTATATGAAGCCAATTTAATCTTCCCCGTAGCTCTATTGAGGTCATGATTATGCTGCTACTGTGGTGGTCTATTACCCCGATCTCCCCTGAGTCTCGCTGTGTCTCTACGCTGTGCACAATACTAGGGAAGAGGAAAAACCTCCCTAACCTCTGGGGGTAAAGCTCTCCACTCTGTTGTGGCTGCCAAAACAGACTCTTGGAACCCCATCTCTGGTGGTTCCACCTGTGCTGGTTGTCCACCTGGTACAAACTGAGGCAGTAATGGTCTATTAGGAGTAGGTGTATGATGATGATGTCGCTTAGAGGAATGACGGGAACTCCCCACTGAAGAACGGGAATGGTGACTATGCTGACTGGAGTGATGGGTATGATCACTACTAGTCACTGAAGCTGATCTATTCCTTCTACCTCTGTGTCTATCCACCTCTAAACGTTCCATGGTATCCTGTAATCGGTCTAGAGCCTGAACAATCCTGGGCTGGGTAGTGATGAGAGTCCTCATCATCTCCCTTTCTTCTTCATCTTGGTTTCTATGGGCATTCCTCTGTTCTTCGGAGATGATAGGTGGCTGTCCTAAACCCAACTCTCACTCGTACTGAGCTCTACTACGTGTAAAATATCTATGGCTTCTATCAAATCTTCCAGGATGCATAGAAATAAAATAGTTTTACCCCTAAAGGCTGGCAAGATGCATGGCTCTGATACCACTGAAAGATCCCCAATTCAATTTGAAGACACAAAATATAAGACAAAGATATAATTCTGATTATTTGCCTTTAGAGAATGCAGATACAAAAATCTATTGCCCAGATTTACTTCAACAGTGAATAAATAAAAGTTACAGTACACAGCAATAATTTAAAAGGGTATAATGAAACCCAAAATAAGTAGGAACCTGGAAGTATGCACAAATCTGGATGCTGTGTAAAAACACAGACACCGACGTCGGTGAGGATGATGCCGACGTCCTTTCTATATCCTGCCACCGTCGGTCATCTCGTGGGCGATCTCTGACTGCCTGTGACTGCCTGTGACCGCCTGACTGCCGGCGTCGATCGCTATTCGGCCGATGTCGGTCTGTATGCCGATGCCGGTCTCTGTAAAACCCTGCGGCCGAACTGTGCCCTTTCCTTACTCTGACCCTATGGGTACGGCCTGGTGCCGATCTGTCTATCCGTACGGATTCCATACAAAACCTGCTCTGACTATAAAAATATATAAACTTGGGATCAAAACATAGGATAAATACCTGGAGACTTCTGCATAGGCTAAACCCTGATATCCTCCATGAATGGCCCTCTGAAGCTCCCGATCTGACCAATATGCATAATCTGGATTCCGTCTCGAATCCACCTCTGACAAAGGGCTGGGTTTTTGTCCAACTCTTCGCCAATCTACTGAAGGGTTTCGGCCTCAGAGATTCCAGCTGAATCACCGATTCAAGCTTCTCAGAATAATTTTTGCAATAGAAGATATTAGATAATGCAAATGCTTTGCTTTCCCCTTCTTTTAAAGCCTTCCCAGGAAACTTCTAGAAAAAGTCAATTTTATTTTCATAATAATTTAATTAATTAATTAAACCATTATAATAGAAAATTGGGGACATTACAGACTTTTATAGCTGATTTTAATTTTCTCTCTCCTCCCATATGCCATTTTTAATATTTGTGAGCTAAAAATCAATGAAAGATCAGATTTTAGATATTAAATCTCAATTTTGATTATTACATTTGCTTAGTTTGTCCATTTCTAAGTAATTTTGATCTTTACTTTGCCTGATGTGATCTCCTACAACTCTTTAATTTTTATTCTTTTCTCCAAAGTGCTATGCTTCAGTCTGTACGGCCATGGAAAAAGAAAAAAATTAGAAATCATGTATTTTCAATCATTTTTTTAGATTTAAAAGTTGATTTCATGTTTTCTACAATATTTAATCTTGTTGGAGCCATTTTCAGACCTTGAGGAGAATCAAAAGGACATATAATTTTTTTTACCTCTATTTGGATGCCATAGTATGTCATAACAGAAGTAAGAGAATTAAAATATCATTTTTTAGGTAAAAAATTACAAATTTAGCTCTACCAGTAACTTTGAAGGATAATTTGTGAGTGTTTTCAAACTTTAGATCACTGAAAATGGATGTTTGGATCTCCTGCAATCTTCCCTTGCTCTCCACTTGTGTCATGCTTCTATATAATGCATGTTACAAAAAATATCAATAGGTATGTCTATAGTTTTATGAAATTATTTTAAAAATAAAATATTTATTTAATTGGCTTTATTCCACCAAAGTAGTGGACCCAAACTAAGCTTTTTAAAATCTTTTTTTTTCAAATTTTAAATAAATGTTTTCATTTTATTATTTTAATGAAAGTATTTAATTATGATTTTTAAAAAATAATAAAATTAAAATTAAAAAAAGGTTAAACATAAGTTAGTGCTTAGTGGGTGAGTTGTAATTAACCAATTTTTTATGCAAGCACATGGTGGGTCCATGTGTGTTGACTTGTATTTTCCAAAAGATATATATATATATATATAAACAAAAAAAATTAATTAAATCATGTAACTTGCATGTGAAGTCTTGTATGGGACAAAGGGAAGTTTACTATTATTTTTTGAAAAATATTTATAGATCTAAAGTATTTAAATCAAATCTCAATCCCAACATATTTTTTTTATCAAAATTAATTACTTTATTTTTAAATAATTAGTTAAAAATTATGGTTACTAGTCGTACAAAATATCACATGTGAAGCTTGCAATACGTTTGACACTTTCGACACACTTGACTTATCATATTCTTTGTCGAAGATGATCATGTGACCAGTTTATCCTTAAGTTTTTGCACCTTTCAGACATATTGAGATGGTATTTTATTTTATTTTAAACCTTCTACTATTTATTTTATAACAATTTATTCAAATAGTGCAATTTGTGACACTATTTATGACACTTGCGACCACTTTTATGACACCTACAACTTTCACCATTATTGTAACTATTTGTATTTTTAAATTGTTTTGAAATCAACTAAATTGGATATTAATATTTATTCACTATAATATATGTTTTTAATTTCAAAATCAAGTATAAAACACGTTAAACATTTTTCTTTATAAACTTATTTTTCAATTTAGTATAAAGTGCAAACTTGTAGTGTCGACTTTAAAAAGAAGAAAAAAATATTCATGACTCAAATTATAATATAAATTATTTTTAATAATATATGTAATGTTTGGTTAACTTAATATCAAATTATTAGTGAATGTATTATATGTGCATCACTTACCTTGCTTGTTAAATTTAACATGCTTGATTACAAGCTTACATATACTCCTATTGAAGGTTGTGTTAAATCTTGATCTAAAAACTGTGTACAATAAATTTAACCTCTATCTATAAATATATTGTTGGTATTTTTATTTATCTAATTATTATTAGGATAGATATTTCTTAAGATGTGGGTGTTGCTTCTAGATTCATGCAGGATCCATACTTGGATCATTATAAATTAGCAAAGCGAATACTTTGGTATATAAAAGAAACTGTAAATTTTGGTTTATATTCATTTGATTATGATAATTTGTTTGGTTATTGTGATTCTAACCGTAGTATAATGAGTTTAATTTTGGATATATGTTTATGTTTAGTGTAAGTGATATCACTTGGAGCACTTCATGTGGAAGTTTCTAAAGAAGTCTTGTGGCTATGAAGGATGATAGAAGAACATCGTGTGGAAGTTTCTCATTATACCAACTTTCTTGATGATTGTTAAATTTGTATATATTTTCTAAAAAATCTAATGCATTACCAACAAACTGAATCCTGTTGAATTTCATTCAATGTTAGGCTTATCGAATTTGCCATTAAGGGAGAATGTGCATGACAATGTCACTTCTTAAAATCCATGTGGGTCATGTGTTTCCTTCTGCCTCTCTATACTTTTTCTCATTTTAAAGCATTATAATATATAACTTTATGTGATCTTGGTAAACTTTATATATAAGTATACATTGTATCCAACACATAGTAACATGGAGGTCTTTATGTTATAAAAGACTCTAATATGTTTGGTCGATTATTCATGAGAAATTGTGAGATGTATTCTCGCTATGGGATGTAACTTCACGATCATGCTATCCTAAACTCACTCTAAGTGGTTTAGGGTAATTTAGTGTAATTCCTTTAAAGGTACCTATGTGGACATAGTGTAAAACTTTTAGGTATCTATGAATATATGGTGTAATTCTTTTATAAGTGACTATGTGATTGTGGTTACATAGTATAATACCTTAGGGTATCTATAGTTGTATAGTGTAATTATTTTAAAGATGACTATGTGATTGTGGTTAAATACTATAATACTTTTGGGCATTTATAGTTAAATAGTGTAATACCTTTGGGTGACTATGTTTACATAGCATAATTCCTTTAAAGGTGACTATGGCATGATGAAATATGTTTCCTTCAATTATTACCTCCTAAAACTCATCATGTGGATGGTTCATGAAGTGTAAGTTTGTTATATATTTACCTCTTAAAAATCACCATGTATCCCCACTTAATATTAAGGAGAAGTATTAAAATAATTAATAGCTAAGTGGTGTTATTTATGTACCCTTAATATATTAAATTACATTGGTTAAATAATAATATATTTTATTACTTATCATGAGTTTATCTTCATGTAAATAAATAATAAAATATATGAAATAACCTTTATAGAGGTTGGACCCATTAATGTGGTGGTTAGAAAAGGTCATTTATAATGGGTAGATTACCTTTCCTATATAAAAAAGAGTTTATATTATAAGATGTAATAAGAAAATAAGTGAGAGGAAGAAAGATTGTATTGGGTACTTGTTAGTTGCTCATAATATGAATTAAATTTGTGGTTTTTTTACTTCTTGAAGGTTTTCCCATGTATATCTATGTTATGGTGTATTCAACTTTACTCTCATTGTTTCATGGTGAATGTCTTTGCTATTAGTCTCACATCTAGATCTAGTATGTGTATGTAATTGTATTATTTATTCTATCATTTACACTTTGTTTCCACTTGTCAACTACTATGCAGGTCTCCCTTGAATTGCCACATCATTAATTTATACCTGGGATCCACGTGTTTGTGAAGTAGTATGTGTACAACATAGATCATAGTCTGTGATGTATGAGATCACAATAATAAAACTCTATGATTTTGTGCATGACTTTATCATGGAGGTTTAAGACCCATTTTAAATAGGAATGCACACAAAGATGGAAGATCTTGAGTACATTTATTACAACTTTGAACTAATTCTTGTGCACCTCTACATGTGTTGTCTAAATATTGGGGATCTACATCCTTGAACATGTATGACATTTTGGATTGTGTGATGAAGGATCCTACATGGACCTCACATCAGGAATACCTAGTGGGCATGAATTAATACTTAGTTGATGCGTAGATCTGTGTTGAGTACTTTAGGTGTGGGTGTGGATGGGAGGCATCGACGCATGGTTTATTTTAAAGATATCTTCACTTCATAGATGTGCAAATCCTCTATAGTATATTTATGAACTCTATGCAAGCTTGGGGTGACTTGAAAGTAAACACTTTTGGTGATATCTATAGGCTGCTAAGCAAGAATCCAGAAGCCTTCAAAGCAATTAATTAGGCATGGAATATTTGAAACTTTTGGTCCTTTTATTTTTTAATGCACTAGCTATGTATCCTTGGATTTTTAATGAATTGAGACCCTTATAACAAAATCAAATAAATATGTTGTAGGCACTTAGAAGAAAGAGATATAAGCTAAGAGAACACTATGCATAAGCACTTAGAGGAAATAAAACTATCCAAAAATAAGGTGCACAAGGTGCTTAGGGAAATAAAAAACATCTAATCTACTTATTTACAATTATACAAGGATTAGTGGAGATAACCCTTGAGATGGATCCCATTGACTAGGCTGGCCAGTTCCTCTCTACTCAATCTAGCAAGTTGGAATGCATTGGTTTACTTGTAATTAGTTATGGTATATAGACCACTTCCTATTGCATCAAACTTAGTATACCTTACAAATTTTTCTCTATATACATCCCATTTGAGCACTATATCTCCTTATTATAAGCTTATATCAGTGACCCTTTTATGAAAGGTCCTCTTCATCTAGGCATGTTGAAGTTTCATAGTGTATACAACCTTCACTCTAGTCTCTTTGAGCTCTATTAGCTCTACTAATATTACTATGAGGGGATTGCTTTCAAGAAACTATAACTAATGAGTTATTTATAAATAAGGTAACTTGAGAGATGTGGGAAATCTATCCTCCCTTCCATAAACTAACACGAAGGGTGAATTTACCAACACTCTTTTGGGCATGGTTTGATCAGCCCAAAGGGCAGCTCTTATCTTAGTATGCCAAACTCATTGATTATCTTCCATAGTCCTCTTTATGATGTGAATTAAAATTTTATAGACTAGGCTAGACCATTACCTTGAAGGTAATAATTTGATGAGGTGCTCAAATAGATGTTATGCTTAGCAGCCCATTCATTAATCTTGGTTTTAAGGAAAGCCAATGTATTATCAGAGATAATGGTGGTTGGGACACCAAATCTTACTAGAATGCCTTTGTAGAAGCTCAAAATGTATTTTTTTATCCTGTTTGAGTGTTACTACTTCCATCCATCTCATGAAATAGTGTATGGTTGTGAGGATCCATTTATGTCCATCACTTGATGGTTGGTTAATCATGTTTATGAAATCTAGGTCCCATTACGCAAAGGGTTGATCATCTTATATTGGGCATAATGGTAAGGTTTTCAACCTTTATTTTCCTATGAATAAGGCACATTTTTTGTAATTTCACATGTATGGATGTGTATATTTGAATAGTGTTGGCCAATAATAACTAACTCGCATGACTTTTGTAATAGTGGTCTTGGGTGAGTAATGGCCTCCAATAGGGCCATCATGTAATTTTTGAATAATTCCACTTGGTTTGATTTTATGCACCTCAAAAAGACTCCAATAAGATACTTATAAATAATTTCACCATTGATGAGCACATAGGGAATGACTTGCAACTTGAAATGCCTACACTTGGATTTATTCAAGCTAGGGGGATATGATATGAATTGGTTTGTAGGAAGGTCATCATATTATGCGTCTAATATTTTGCAGCTTCTTGTCCTACTAATTATTCTTCATGTGACAACAATACTATATCACCTTTATAACCCAACCAAATCTTTTTTTGTTAATTTCCTTACTAAGCAGAAACTCTTAGGTGCTTGCATGTGCAACCATGAGTTAGATTTTATTGTTGAAGAGCATATGTGGGAACTTCTTTAGCTCTCTCACAATTATGAGGATGTGCTTCTCCACAAAACTATATAGTAGCTCATACTCCTTCAATTCCTAGCTAAATAAGGTAATTGGCTTCTCCAAATGATCATTGTTTTACTGAGGAAGGGTTGATGAGATGCCCTCCACTTCACTGACTACATAAAGGATAAAATCCTTACTATAATTTAGATTGATCAATGTGGGAGCCTATACAATGGCATGCTTAATGGGTTCAAAACTATCCTTGATTTCATAAGTCCAGCTGAAATCAAGATTTTTTTTTAGCATCATAGTGAGGGGTTTGGTTAGGGTGGTGAAATCAAGCACAAATCTCTTGATAAATTTGATTCCTCCTAAGAAGATCTAGAGACTCTTCTTGTGACTTGGGATAGGGAGAGATGAGATAGCCTTGACTCATTTTGGATTGATTATTAGTCCCTCTTTGAAAATAATGTGCCCTATTAGAGTGCTTTTATGGATTGTAAAGATAAACTTGTTAGGGTTTAGAGATATTTTGAACTCTCGACAACTTTCAAAAACTTGCTCTAGATGGCCTAAATGATCCTCTACATGCTTATATAATATAGTTATGTCATTGAGGTAAACCAAGATGACCTTGTTAATGATCTCCTTAAATTACATATCAATGGATCTTTAGAATTTATCTCCTACATTTGTCAAACCAAATGGAATCTATTGTTATGCAAAGGTTCACCACTTAGTGGTCAATGTTGTTCTATAATGATCTCACTCTTGCACAAGAATATGGTCGTAGCCTAAGTAACCATCTAGTAATGATATTCTTTTTTCACCTATGACTATTTATAAGATCTACTCTATTAGTGGGAGGGGATAGTGGTCTTTGAAGGAATCCTTGTTTAGGTCTCTAAAGTTGACAAATAGATGGATTTCCCCATTCTTTTTCCATACTGGGGTTAAGTTGGAAACCCTTGAAGACTATTTAATTGGAAGTATTATACTAGATTTAATGAAATTTGAGATCTTCTTTCTCATTAATGTTTCAATATTTGGGTTGACAGGCCTCTACTTTTGACAAACTAGGTACGCTTCAGGGTTAATCTCAATTTTATGTTTTGCTAAACTTAGATTAAAGCTTCTAAGGTCCTTATATCTCCATGCAAATATATCATCATATCTCTTACTAATTTTAATAAAGATATTAATCTCTATTGGGGAGTATACCTTTTTAAATTTTAGGACCTTTTCTTCAAAAATAGTCACTTGTGTAGAGACCTCCTCTTTCACTATCATGTTTCATTTTTCTACTTTGAGTTGGTCATCAGAATTGAAGATGTTCTCTAAGGTGACTAACTCTTTTGGAAACTTGTTTACATTTGATTATATGACTTGATCTTCATATTAGGATTGTAGTTCCACTTGTTTCTTACCATAGAACTCTGGCTCATATTTTAGGAAATTGATAATCTACTCATTGCTCTCAAATACCTATTAATTCTTTGTATTATTAGGGATTGTCAGTCTGACCATGAGCTTGATGAGCTACTCAAACTCCTTCATTATATCACACAGGATTCATACTACATACCTGTAGTATGATTCCATTTGTATCAGTATTATATGATCTTGGTATGGAAATAATATTGAATGCATTGAAGCCTTCAATCAGATACCATACTCTATACTTGTAAGATTTCATCAATCCATTTTTGGTCATGTTACATGCTCTAACATGATTAACAACTAGTTCATTATCACCTAATGCCTATAGTGTCTTAATTACCTTCTTTTGCATAAGCTGAAGGTATTGGATTAGCACCTCTTATTCTACATCATTATTCAGAAAAATGAACTACAATCTGAAAGAATGTAAATACTTCTCCTTTTAATGAGAGATCAAAATCACACCAGATATAGCAATATTTTTACTTTGGGAACCATCGAAGTACAATTTCCATGTACCCCATGGTTCTCATGTGCCTTTATGAGCTCAGGTAGCATGAAATACTCCTTCAAGATATAGTATGTACATAGTCCTATCCCCTCTACATTGTCATATGGATCACACTCAAAATGTTCACATGTCCATTCATTTAACAAATCATATGGAATATTTTCAAGCGGTGTTTCAGCTTCATGGAGAATTGAATTCTCCTCCTGACTATACATTACATAATTTAATTCAAATTGGATGGAATATTATGGTTCAAAATGGCTTTTGAAGATAAGTTCAGCCTTGATGGTAACTTTAGTCCCATATCTAGTTTTGAGTAACATATGTGACCAATCTGAAGATAAATATCCACCCATCTTTATTGTGAAGTCTTGAGAGAGGTAGATGGTGAAGTAGGGAGGTAAGTTAATGACTGTGATATACTTCACAATTAAGATACTTGGGCATGCATGTAGTGTAAGATTAAAATATTTGATGATTCTCATGGTTTTGACCATAATTCCATCCAACTAGACCATTCCTTTGAAATAAGGAAATATGCAATTTTAAGCATATCTATGATCTTCTTTGGCATTATCGAGTTGCTTGTGCCTGAGTCGATCATGTAATTATGTAATAAATGTTGGTTGATGATCAAGGAGATGTAAAATGGGGGTGGATTAATTCTAATTTATAATTACATTTATTCCACTTTGGGTTAGCATAGAGTCACAGAGATGAAAGGCATAATTTTGGATGTCTTACACTCCTAAAAGATTTTAAGAGCATCTTGTAGTAAATTACTTTAAGACAGAATACCAAGTGCATCCCCATGGTTAATTTTCTCACCAAATATTTCACCTTAGATTTGGTTGTTCAAGCCTACTCTAATATTTGTGTAACATTGGAATACCTCTAGGCGTATAAGTTGCCTATGGTAGAGGTAGACCTCTAGGTTAAAGGGATAACTCCCTAAATATGTCTTTGTTTGCTTATCACCTACACTAATTGTTTACTTATGTGAAAAGGGATAAAAATGACATAAAAATAAACTAATATAAGGAGGTGATACACTATAAATATCTCCACAATATTACCATACAAGTGCACTAAGAGACATGACTCACAACACTAGTCTTAGAATCCTGAATTGCTCTAACATTAGTGTTTCAAACATGGAGGTGATATGCATGGAATTACTCAAGGTGAGTGAACTAGAGGTCATTTTTAGACACTAAGGCTATTCCTAACACTTGAAGATATATCAATGTACTTGAAAACACTTCATGTGACATGTTAGAGTGGAAACAACTTGTATCAAACATGGAAGGATTGAGAGAAAGCAAGGATAGATATCAATCACTTGACCTTTCATTATACATCACTTAAAATACTTAGAAAAGATAGTTTTAAACTCAAAACTAGATTTAATATCGTATTTCAAAGGCAAAGTACAATATCAAACCATCATGGCTTCACCATACCAAGTGTGGAATTATAATACAAGAGCTAAAATGGATTACATTTATTGAATATGTGAGAAGAGAGAGAATAAGTGGAGCTCAAAGGTCAAAATGCCACATATCAAGGCTTGAAAACTAGTTACATTTCATAATAATCAAGTGAATAATATATGGAAGGTATTCTTGGACAAGTATCCATCTGAAGCATAAAAACTCTTTAAACTGGTGTAGAGTTCTTCACTACCTTCTTGGAAACTATTTTCATCATGAAGCATATTTTGAGTGCTTGAAATAAGAATAAAGAGATTTGATGCATATTAACTATTAAAAGGGAGTTAGAAACATGATACAATAGTTATCATATGTATCCCTAACCACTAGCCTTCTTCTAGACACTTCATCATTGCCAATCACTCATTATGTTTTTTAGCCTCATTCTTCACATTTATCATCCAAGTCGTCTTCAATTTATCAAAAAAATCCATGGAAGAGGTATCAGGACACCTATATAGAGTCCCTCTACCTTCCACTCCATCAGGTAGATCTTAAAAAGATCTAGAATTATACTTCTCATCTTCTCATTCGGTAGTCATTCTCTATTTTCACTATCTACCAAAGACTGCCTGAGATGAATGAATTAGAAAAAGTGTTTCCATGCCCATTTATTGTGAGAAGTGGATATAGGGAGTTATTAAAATTCAAAATTGACATCCCCAAATGATTCTCTCCCTTTAAATATTATTTTCACCTACAAAACACACAAAAACCTACAAGAAACCATGTTTTCACCTTATCCATACAAGTAGGATTCAGACCAAATATGTTTCATGGATATTGAGAGAGTCCTCCACAAGTACAAAACAATTTATAGGCCATATAACACCCTATAAGTGCATATCTTTCCATATATTTTCCATTGGGTCAAAACTAAGGGTTTAGGAGGGCTTTAGCATGTTTTGGCTCTTAAGGATAGTTCATAAAAATTATATGCTCAACTACCCAAAAAAATACAAAAAAGCCAAGTGTAAGACCTCCTTAAACCATTAATATCTCCTTAGGCCACCATGACATGTGTCTGTATAGGTGTGATCTCTTGAAGATGGCCTGTCAAGCTCTTGAGTGCATTCTACACACCTCTATCATGTTTTTATGCCAAAATGATCAACTTGTGTAATATCTCTAAAAAATCAATGTTGTGATCAACCTCATATCTTATATTTAGGTATATAAATTTTCTTTAAAGGTTTAGGTAGTTATGGAAGTGATGGATAGACCCTTGTAGGGCTTATGTTTAGTTTAGGCCTAATAGGCATGACTGTGTTCAAGTTGCCCATAACCACCTATGAGTGGTTTATGAGGACGGTGAGATCTTCTCCTACTTTTTTCATGTCCCACAAATCATTCCACATCATTTTTTAGTGATTTAAAACTCCTCATGTCATCCTGTTAACATTTTCTCACCAAGCATGTTGTTTTATTATGAATGGGAGTGCCCTCTGTCTAAGATAAAACAAAGGGAATATCCCCTATTTGCCTTGTCAAAATGAAGTCATGGAGAGATTAATTAGGTATTAATGGTATTTTTCACCAATTTTCATAGATATATCATACTCATATACCCTTTAACACTCCAAAACTTCAAGATAGACTTTCCAAACCTAGTGACTGTGTAGGGTCTAGAGTTTCCTATAGGTTGAGATCTGAAAATTGGTCTTGCTCTACTCTTTTGGTCTGAGGACCTTATTAAGTTTATGAAAACACTATGAATGTGGTTTAAAACATGATTAATTAATCATCAACCTCTTCCAACCTACTCAATCCACCTCTCTCCACTTGCATGAATTGGTCTTTGTAGGTACTTATCTCAATTGAGATTAGAGTTTCCTATAAATGAAGGAGCATGTTTTAGACATTGATATTCATGCATTAAGCCTTAATAATGTTATCAAGATAACCTCACACTTTTTTGGGATAATCATTATCTAGACACATGTGCTTAAACTTAGCTACTTACTCCCAATGTACTGTGAATGTACAGTCAAACTACAGGTAACCATTTAGGAGATTTCAATACTCATGTAAGTGATCATCTTAGTATGATCACTATGTTTCAAATACCTCAATTATACCTTTGGGACACTAGTGTCATTTCTCATCAAATTAGGTCACTTATCTTGAATTTATGCTTCCATTATGTCTTATTTCATTAAAATAACACTTGGGCTTCAAAAGTATTGTAGATGACTGACAATCTATAGTGAAGTTTTGATTGAAATGGAAACCAATCTACATTACCTTCTCATGTCTAATCAATCTATCTTATACATAAATGCATTACCCCTATGCTTTGTATATATTATGGAGACACTTATACTTGTATAGACCTCATGTCATCCTACTATGGAATGATTCTTTGTGAGACAAGATCCCTATTTCATAGATACTAAGGTAATTTATCCCCAAATACAACTTTCTCAACTTGCAAACCTTAAACTCAGACTTGACTACATGAAATGACCTCACAGTTGTCACAATGACCTCTAAATGCTCCTAGACCTTAATTAAGGTCTCAAATGAGTGAAAACACCTATATTTCAAAATTCTCGGACCTTTGTAGAGTTGTATATGGGGGAACATGTAGGATATAGATAATGTGCATTGAATTGGGGTTCACAACCAATTTTCTCACCCTTAAATGGATCCATATCACTGATCACACCTTGGGATCCTTATCACCACCTTTCAAAATCTTTTTTTCATCAATGTGAGTGATCAATATTTAATCTCACCTGACTGTAGATGATTGTTTGCAAAGAAGTCTGATTGTGGCAAGTTTTTAGACTATTCACTCCATCAAGAGATGACTTTGAGACCAAACCTCATTGGGAGAGAATGACCACTATGAAATGAGAGGTGAACACAACATGTTACAATTTTTTTAAACCACTACAAGAAAGAGAAACTTTTTGTAATTGATGAAACCTATATACAAACTGTGATGTAGTTTCCAACTAACATAATGAGGTGCTCATGCTTTTCTCCTTCACACCACACATGAAAAATAAGTCAAGAATCACATGATAAATTTATGTACACTCTAAAAAATCATTTACAATATTTGGTTTGTACGGACCAATCCAAATAGAAGAGAAAACTATAGGCCATGAGAAAGTGTAGGCAGAAAAGAGGAGTAGACCTTATAAACAATGGTTCATAGAGAAGAAACATCCAATATAGGAACTCTAACCATGTATTTGTAGTAGATAATTATTATTTTTATCCATCTTTAGAATTTGATCCAACTCACCTCCTACTATTCATACTAGACTAAAACTGGTTGACTATTTTTACATGCAAAAGAAAGCGATAGAAAGGCAGAACAATTTTATGCCATTTTTGAGCTTATAAAAGCTGTACAAGCATGGATGTGATCTTATGGGATCTAAATAGGCACTTTATAAGCCCCCCCCCATATGCCAAAGCTACTTAAAAATCTGTACAACAACTGAAAACTACTTATTTTCAATTATTTTCTTGTTTTCAACATGGAAAGTTGCAAGTTTTTAGTTATGAAACATTGTATCTAACATCTATTAACACATGGGATGTTGAATAATACCTTGATACGCTTGTATTTTTATGGAAACCATACTAATACCATAAATGACCCCAAAATTGGCCTTAGAATGACATAAGATTATCTAAGACAAATATGACAAATCTAAAGCACAATGTTGACCATATTAAGACCATGGAACACATACAAGACCTTAGTAGACCCATATATCAAGTTTTAAACTATAGGGGGTTGACCTAGTTTTATTTTTGATCAAATTAGTTAATAATTACATTGAGACTCATCTTCTTTATCTGTACGAGTATGTTAAAGGGAATCTGAGATCCCTTTGACTATGGTTTATGAACAATAGTCTCTTCCCATATTTATGCATTAGTTTAAGGTGGCTCTTATTTTTTACACAATCTATCCCATGTGCACTAGAGGTTATGTAGGCACCTTGGCTTATGTACGTCCACGAGTGATCTATGGTATTAAAGGTGAGGACATCAAAGTTGATATTTCCTTCTCTATTTCTCTCCTTTTGAATCTTTTATTGAAAGAAACTAGGGTTCTTCTTCTATTTGATAGACCATTCTACTTTACATAATTAAAGTCATCCTCCTACCAATTAATAAGAGTAGACCCATCTTGTTAATGTGCTAGTACCTGAATCTCACCTTTGTATAGAGCCATGGTATTCATTTGCTCTTAATACTATGACAAATTTTTCATGATGATCACTTGGTTCATTGCCCCATTTGCACATATAGCCCTATTATGTGATTGGTTGCATGGAAAACACTATTTGGTATCTTACACAAGATTATTTTTCATAGGTATAAGGACTATAGAGTTATTAATGTAAATGACTTTTAGTGCAAAAGGTGCTCTATTGTATGTGAGTTGATTTTGTTCCTATGTGCCACCTTGGTAAGGAGGTCTTCTTGAATGGTATTATTGAGTGAAGGTCTGATGAGGTCTAGGGTGCTATGTTTGCTACCTTTTAAGGGGCAAAATTTCATTCCCAAATATTTATAGTAGTATTTTAACCTCATGTAATTCATTAAGAGAAGTCATAGATGAAGTTGGTAGTCTCACTGTGGTGGGTATTGGTGCTAACATAGGTTGTGCAGCTAGTTGGCTAGGAAGAGGCTCTATAAATAGAGGCATGGAGGGGTCTAGGTACAATTTTTATTTATTAGATCAAATAATTTTCTATGCACATAAAAACTTCATAGGCATCAGGTAGTACTATGCCTCCCAATGGATTGAATCATCACATCTATATCACTATTAAGAGCTTTTAAAAAATATATAAATGCAGTGTTAGGACATGGCTTGCACAAGGGTGGTATCCTATCCCAGAATCTCTAGAATCTAAAGTTGAAATCAACCATCATCATGTGTGAGTCTTCTTTTATAGCTATGAGTTACTCTATCAAGGATAAGTGATCTCTATGATATTCAAATTGCTTGCATAGTTCTTCTTGAGTCCATCCCAGTTGTGAATAGAATTCAATCTCAAGCCTCAATACCATTGAAGTGATTTGCCTTTAAAGGAAGAGGCAAGTATCCTAACTACAAAATTATCTTCAGTGACATGGTACACAGAGCAGATCACAATATTGTCACATATTGATTTCTCACTAAGCTAATTTACCTTATTATCCATGGATTATTATGGTTGGAAAATTGAATAATTATTATTTAACTAAGTTGTAAGTCATATGCTATTATGGGATAGTTATATGTTACTCTGATTACATGATTATGTTGCTATGATTTAGCTATATTGTATATTATTTACATTATGATCATGTTGATTTGTTGTTACAATAGTATTTTATGATATATATCATTATTGTATAGGCTAACTACCTTTTGATTATGAGTTAGATGTAGGAGAGATCCATCCCTCATATCATTATAGAGGGAGAGCATCATTAAAGAGGATGGCATAGATGGAGATGTTGGGGGAAAATAGAGGAAAAACTAAAAACCATGCACACACCATGATAAATAGTATTCATTATATGCATTGTTTGAATTGTTAGCTTTAGTACATTTTTGATGTTATCTACATTTAGATAATTGATTATGTGTGTTAGTTATGATTTAGTTTAGCTTAATGTTTATATGGAATTAATATTATTTGATTGCATTGTGGCTATTGTGCATAGATTTAGTATATGATGTTATTGTATGATTATGTCATGTTATTGTATTCATGATTGTTAATGCTTTATGAGAAAGTCAATCCGTGTGAATAGTATCTAGTTACTATTGATTATAGGCTAATTATAATGTTTTCATAATGTTTTAGAACATTAGCTAGTTATCATTATGATATTTAGAAAATATCATTATTTGTCTTAATGCCTTAAGATATAAAATATAACTAAAGACATTCAATAGTCTATGCAAAGTAGTATTTACAATGACTACATTATTATAATACCATTATGTTTGGTGTAGTAGTTGTGTGTTTACCATTTTAGTTAAAAGTATATAATTGAATTCATATTAGTCACATTAGTATTAAATCCTTGATATATTTTATCCTTACTAAGCTATTGTAAATATTGCATTATTATCTTAAGACTATCCTATGAACTAAACCTAGTCATTATTTGAAATGCATAGTCAATAGTGATGTTCGAAGTGTTAATTATCATTGAGAAATAATGTTAATAGTGGAATTGTTTGAATTTGATACATGGAATGTAACATCAATAGACCATGTAGGATTTAAGGGATAAAATAATGATTAAAGAATTTGGGGAAAGTTCAAGAGAAATTAGGGCTTTCTTGGATATTTCAAAATAGAGTTAGCTTGGATTAGTTACAGTTTTGGATAAATAGTTTGGGTTATGCATGATAGAATAATGAAACTATCAGATTCATGTTAATAGTTTCATGCAAGAAAGAATGAGAAAGATAGACAGAAAAATAATGATAAGAGAGGAGTTAGAAAAGAGCATGGCATGACAAGAAGAGGAGAATAGGGAGTAGAGTGAAGGAGAGAAGGATTTTTTTGTTTCATAAAATTGCAACTGAAGATTTTATAAGGTTGGTGATGTATTTAATTAATGTGGAATCAGGAAAAAATGTGTATATATTTTCCTCCTAGAGTTTTTGGAATTGAATTACAATTTAAATATTGACACGGGTTTAGCCTTATGGATGGCTCAACTATCCACAAAACTAAACCTCTATCCCCTAAATCCTTATGGAAAGGAAAATAATTTTAGTATGTGTATATCTGATAGGGTTAAATGAATTTATTATTGTGATTTAAAAATGCCCTAGATTAATAAATATAGAACCTTGGCATATGGTTTTGATATACATGATAATTGAGTTTTGTTTGGAAATTGTATGTGTGTGTGTGTGTGTGTACTCAATTATATATATATATATATATATATATATATATATATATATATCTAAAAATTATGAGTATATAATCTAATACACACTGCTATGTATATTTTGAATTACTGGGGATATGAATATGAAGTTTGTGTTAATTTGATGCGTGAACAGATTTATATAGACATTATGTGTATTGTTTACTATGAAGTTCATATGTGTGTGTGTGTGTGTGTGTGTGTGTGTGTGTGTGTGTGTGTGTGTGTGTGTGTGTGTGTGTGTGTGTGTGTGTGGATTGTGTACATTTATCATGTAAAATAGTGAAATTATTTATGTATAAACTAAGGTTATTTAAAAACTATGAAAATATATGGACTGTGTATATATTTGTTACACAAAATCATAAGGATATATAAGTATGGATTGTGTGTAATTTTTTATTCAAAATAGTGAGAATATATGAATTGTGTGTATATTTGTCATTTCAAATCGTGAACATATGTATATCAATATTGTGTGTAATTATCATTCAAACCAAGAACGTGTGTGTGTGTGTGTGTGTGTGTGTGTGTGTGTGTGTGTGTGTGTGTGTGTGTGTGTGTGTGTGTGTGTGTGTGTGTGTGTGTGTGTGTTCAATTATTTCTAAAACCATGATCTTAAATAACAAGATTGTGTGCATATTCGTATAAAAATTGGTGTGATAATCTAATTCTAAATAAATTATCTATGCTTGGGTCAAAGGATAGGACATAATTATCCTAGTATGATATAGTGAATGGTTAAAGTCTTATACCCATTTTATTTTCATAATATATAAGTTTATGTTATGAGATGCAACTGTTATTAACTTTTAGATATTTGATAGCATATACCAGTAGTGGTTATTAGCATTGATTTAGTAGCTATATTAATGGGATCTTACATTCATATTATTATTATCATGTGACTTATGTTTTGATTTTCTAGTTCAAAACCTAAATAGAAACCAGTAATGTATCTATACGTATATGAATTTTCAATATAATTAGTAAGTCTATAGGGCTGAAATTGGAATAATACACAAGTTAATATGTTTGAATTGAGTATAGACTATATAAGTTTAAATGGTCATAAATAATTTGCAATGGTTATATAGTTCATCATGAATTTGAGTTTGAGTCAACTTGAGTTAGATGATACTTGAGAATCTCATAATGATGTATAAACCTAATGACTAAAACAAGGGGAAACAGGGGTTGGGATTATTGATACCCTATGTTAGATCTTGATTGCTATTTCATGAATAGTTAAATTAAATGGTTTGTTTGAATTATATTAAGTTATCATTTGAAAATATAAAATCAATGTTACTATGACAAAATAGTATTAGTATATGTGAACATATATATTATGCAATTCATAGTATCCATGTATATGATGAGGAACATGTGTGTGTGTGTGTGTGTGTGTGTGTGTGTGTGTGTGTGTGTGTGTGTGTGTGTGTGTGTGTGTGTGTGTGTGTGTGTGTGTGTGAGGACTTATGTACTCATATACAACTATAGCTTATATTTGTGCATTGGCATGTGTGATTGTAATTATAGTTTATTGACTAATAAATTAAGTCATAAAAATCCTGAGGGATAGGACATTATCATTATATGCATATCCTCCCAAAAGTACAAGTTATATAAATTAAATATTAAAGTTCATGTGAGAAAATACTTTGTTTATGCAATATTTGATATTTGAAATTATTATTATTGGTTGTTTGTAATTGAGTAATGTGTATATAAAAATAATAGACTATGATATTATTATTGTCATAGAATGTACTACATCTAAATTTACTTACAGAAATTAGAAACAGATAGTCTAAGTATAAATTATACCTGGTTGGTATAGATTGTACTTGTTTATATTATTATTTATGTGGTAAATAATAATAATGGAGATTCATTTCATGTGTTTGACATATTAAATGTATGTATTATTGATTATTCCTATATTTAGCATGTTTTATACCTTCTAGTAGGAATTAATCTATTGGTTATATATTATATTAACCAAATTTTGCATTGTTGGTACTAAATAAGTAGTGAGATAGAATTCACTGGCTTACTTAGTGTCACCAATGCCAGATGAAGGTAATCTGATCAAGTTGTGTGTATGAATTTGACTGATCCTGGAGATCAATAACTATTTAAAAACTTTGGGCAAAGTAATGTTTAGTTAAATATTTTTATTTCATATGTATGATTTACATGTTTATGTGATATCATGTTATAACATATTTTCTTTATGGTACACATCATTTATTATAAATCTTACAACACATGGGTATTAGCTTGTCTTTCTAGATTCCTACACCATCACTATCTACCTATCTATGAAAGGAGGGTCATTCTCTAATAGAGGGATTGTGTGGTGGATTGATGGTGTGTGGTGGGTGTGAAAAAGTGATTGAATGATGTTATCACTCCCCATAACAATACTTATTTGGAGACTACAATTGAGATTATCAAAGATACTAGAGTTCATGAGACTCATGCTCTGTGAAGCCTTGTATCTTATATTGTATTTATTATTAAAAAATTATTCCTAATGAAATGTAATTATTTACTCATTTGTATATTGACAATAGTGGTTATATTATTTTACCAGACATGGTTGGATTTTATGTAATTACTTTCTAGAATGAATGCAGTTATGTTTTGTTTCATATGATGCTAGTGATCAGTAACTAATAGATGTTGCATGTTTATTTTATGGTTAAGCTACTCAGTGTGTTATAATTAGATCACTAATTAGATTCTCATGGTGAAATATAATGAAATAATACATGGAATTAATTTTAAAAAAAGATTACATTATTCTAGCAAATTCTAGTGGGAATGTTACATTATGATATCAGAGTTGTGGCTTGAATTCTAAGACTTAATGAGTCTGTTAAAAATTTTGTATCTTTATGCTAAAAAAAAGGATAATGGTGAAATCTAGAGCATATGTAGAGGTTCATTCAAATGTTAATAAAAATAACCCTCCATTTGATCTTAACCAATTTATTGTTGAGCAAGTAACAAAGTTGGATCAGATTCTTGTAGCCATGAATGAGATTAAGGACTAAATTGTAGCCCTAGAATAATAAATTCATGGACATGAGGAGGAATCCCATTAGAATGTACTTGAATAACATTTTGTTAAACATGAAATCCTTCAAGATCAAAGACATGAGGAAGTGCCTCAAGACGTGAGAGCATGTGTAGCTATAGAATTGGCTAGAGATATGAAAAAGGTAAATCCACCTATGTTTGATGGAACCATTATAGGAGATAGAGATGAAGCATGGTTGAATAAGATGGAAAAGTATTTCAAGATTTGAAACTATTCTAATTTCATCAAATTAGTTTGGAAAGGAAGTAGCTACATGGTGGGCCAACAAAAAGTTAAAGTTAGAAATGAATCCTAACTTGACTACCACTACTTGAGAGCAATTTGTGAAACTGTTCAAATCATGGTGGCTTCCATAGTTATATTTTGACCAAAAAATTACATATTTCAAAATCTAAAATAAGGAGACCTATCGATGAATGCGTATTGGAAATAGTTCACCAAACTTCTAAAATATGTACGTCAATATCAAGAAGATGAGAGGTTTAGAAGTAGAAAGTTCATAATGGGATTAAAACCTAAGATTGATGGAGGGGTGGATGTTCATGGACCATTTACCATGGACCAAGTCTTTAATAAGGCATTTAAATAGGAACAGAAATTAAAATCTCTTATTCAATTCAAAGATAAGTTTAAGAAAAAGTTTGGAAGTTCTAAGAGAAATTTCAAAAAGAACTATAAGTAGAGGAGTGGATACTCCAAGAGTCAGTTCAAGATTCAGAATACTAGATTCAATAGTGGTTCAAGTAATAGTAAATTGGATAATAGTTTCAAAGGTGGTTTCAAGGGAAACCAACAGTCTAATAAGAAAGAACCACCTGGAGGTTGCTTCATTTGTTGAGGTGACCATTTGTATCATTAATGTACCCAAGATAAGTCAAGGAACAAAGGTTTTACTCCTCAATAAAGAATGTTTCAACAATGTATTCATGCAACAATTAATAATTGGCAAGTTTAATTCCAAGCTTCACCCATATAATTTTCAAGTCTTTTATTTGAACATCTAATTTCCATTTTGATACATACAAGGGATACATAATGTTTTATAGATCCTAGAATACTAAATAAGTTATCTATAAAAGTTAGAGTAATGAAAAATATATGGTCAGTATAATATGGGAATGATTCAAAAGTCAAAGTTGATAAGTGTTTAGTTGAAGTTGAGATTAGGTTTCTCAAATTCATAACATTAGAGTATCTTTATGCAACATCGCTAGGGTTATATGATATGATCCTAGGAGTTAATTGGATTATGAACCATAAATCCAAGGTTGACTACTACCTAAAAAAAATTGAGTGCTAGATGATTTTGAAAATCAGACACTAATTCAGGGTGAGAAAAGAGAGTTGAGGCTTAGACATATTTTTGCAATGCAACATAGGAAGGCTCAAGGAAAAAGATGCCAATAATTTATCATCAAGATAAATAAAATGGAGGAATCTAAGGAATCATTTATTGAAGATTACCCTTTCCTTAAGAATTTTCATGATGTGTTTCCAGAGGAATTTCCAAGATTACCTCCTAAACATGAGTTTGATTTCTCTATTGATATCATACCTCGATCAACACCTTAGTCTAAGGCACTATATAAAATTACAACCACTAAATTGGTTGAATTGAAGGATTAACTCTAAGAATTACTATCAAAAGGGTTGACCAAGCCAACTATATCACCATGGGGAGTACCAATTATCTTTATCAAGAATAAGGATGGTATTCTTTAGCTTTGTATTGATTATAGAATGTTGAATAAAATGACTATAAAAAATAAGTATTTTCTACCTCAAATAGATGATATTTTTAATTAGATGTGAGGAGAAATGGTCTTATATAAGATTGATCTTAGAGTAGGATATCATCAGTTAAGGATAAAAGATGAGGGTATTCCAAAGATAACATTTAAAACTCATTATGGGCACTATGAGTTTACAATGTTACCATTTGGATTGACAAATGCTCCTATAGCATTTATAAATCTAATGAATAGTGTGTTTTGAGATTATCTAGATCATTTTGTTTTAGTCTTTCTAGATGACATACTTATATATTCTAAAATGAAGAAGAGCATCTTCAACATTTGGAATTGATTTTACAATGGTTATGGAAGCACAAGTTGTATGCCAAGTTATCTAAATGTGTATTTTTCCAAAATAAAGTGCAATATTTGGGACATATTATCTCTACAAATAGGATTTTAGTATATCTAAAAAAATAAGAGTCATTACGGATTGTTCGGCACAAAAGAATGTACATAAGGTGAGAATTTTCATGAGATTAGTGGGATATTATAGGAAATTCATTCCAATTTATTCTAAGATAGCTAATCTGATTACCTATTTGTAAAGTAAGAACCAAAGTTTTATCTGGTCAGATAAGTGTGAAGTAGCTTTTCAAGAATTAAAAAGTTTACCTCAACACTAGTGCTAAGAGTTCTTGATCCCAATGGTCAATTTTTAGTGATCACAAATGTGTCTAGAGATAGACTTGGAGGGTTTTTTATGCAAGATGATGTAGTGGTAGCCTATGAATCAAATAAATTGAGGACTTATGAGGTGAACTATGTCCCTCATGACCTATAACTTATAGTGATTATTCATGCTTTGTAAGTTTGGAGGCATTATTTATTGGGAAAACTGTTTGAGCTCAAGACTGATAACTTGGGACTCAAGTACATCTTCACCCAACCAAATATAAATGATCATTGGAGACTCTGGTTAGAGTTTTCATCTGAATATGATCTCAATATCAATTATATCAAAGACAAGAAAAATAGAGTAGTTAATTCCCTAAGTCATAGGAAGTACATAGTAGTTATAACTACTATCAAGAGTAATTTTAGGGATCGAGTGATCAAATTATTTCTAGGAGATGAATTCTATGATCAAGTCAAGAAATCATTGTCTAAGAATACTTATAATCTTAGGTATAAAGGATATAGAATATATAATGATGGTATTTTAGATATAATAGAAGGATATATGTACTAGATAGAATATTAGGAGCATAGTGCTAAATGAAATGCACAATGCCCCATATTCAGGACATCCAAGAGTAGCCAAGCTTATGGAAAAGCTTAGACCACTCTATTTTTGGAAGGAAATCAAGAAATATATAGTGGAATTTATGTCTCATTATCTGGCAATGTGTGAAATTTAAACATGTGCATCCAACAGGATTGTTGTATTAACATGATATACCAGAATAAAAGTGGAAGGTGATCAATAGGACTTTATCCAAGGCTTACCATTATCATGGAATAGGCATGACATGATCTTGGTTGTAGTTGATATACTAACCAAGGTAGCTCATTTTATACCATAAAATTTGATAGATGATGCACCTAATCTTGTAAAGATATTCATAAAGGAAGTGTATCAGTTGCATAGATTTATAGAGAAGATCATTTTGGATCATGACCTAAGGATGAATTTTAGTTTCTAGTTAACTTTGAAATCATATATGGGTATGCAACTAAACTTTAGCACTACATATCCCCATATATTGATAGTCAAACTGAGTGAGTTAATCAAGTGTTATAAGATCTCCTTCATATGTATTGTATGGATTAGCAATACAAGTGGGAAGAATAATTAAAATTGGTTGAGTTTTCTTACAATAACTCATACCAATCAACTTTAAAGATGAACCTATTTGAAGAATTGTATGGAAGAAGGTGTAGAACACCAATCAGTTGGGATAGGTTGGAAGATAGGGTAATATTTAGACCTGAGATGCTTTCAAAAATGAAAGATCAAGTCAGATCAATTAGGTAGAGGTTGGTTAAGGATAATGATAGGTAGAAGAGTTATGCTGATCTAAATAGAATAGGAAGATAGTTTTCAATAGGTGATAAAGTCTTCTTGTGGGTTAAACCATAAAAGAGCTCAATTAAATTTGAAAACTCAACAAAACTTTCACCAAAATATGTGGGACCTTTCAATGTTTTATAAGTGGTCAATCCTATAGCATATAGGCTTATATTGCCACTAGCCCTAAATCTATTGTATAATGTCTTCCATGTATCTTATCTTAAAAAGTATATAGTTGATCTTTCATGTGTGTTGGATTGGAATGATTTGTAGTTTTTGGATCTTAGGGTGGACATGGTAGAATCGATTAGAGTAATTGAAACTCATAAACTATGTTTGCGTAATAGATAAATGTCATAGTTTAAGGTCTTATGGGACCAATATTCTAAGGATAGTGCTACTTGGGAGGACTATGATAATTTCTATAGGCTATTTTTATATTTGTTTGCTTAATATGATGCTTCATAATATGTTATTTTTCTATTGAATAATATTTTTATTTCAGAACTAGTCTTTGAATAAGTTTCATTAAGATAATGAATATATTTAGGTGGGAAGGATGTCACATCCTAATTTCTCACTGATCTAATTTACCTGATTATTTGTGGATTATTATGGTTGGTAAATTGATTAATTACTATTTAACTAAGTTGTAAGTCATTTGTTATTATGAGATAGTTGCATGTTTCTTTGATTACATGATTACATTGTTATGAGTTAGATGTATTGTATATTATTTACTTTATGATCATGTTGATTTGTTATTACAATAGTATTTCATGATATATATCATTATTTTATGGGCTAACTGCCTTCTTATCATGAGGTGGATGCAAAAAAGATTCATCCCTCAAAGCATGATGGAGGGAGAGAATCATTGAAGAGGATGGCATGGAAGGAGGTGTTAGGGGATGATATAAGAACAACTAGAACCCATACACACACCATGATAGAGAGTACTCATTATATGCATTATTTGAATTGTTAGTTTTAGTACATTTTTTATGTTATCTACATTTAGATAATTGATTATGTGTGTTAGTTGTAATTTATTTTAGTTTAATGCTTATATGGAGTTAATCTTGTGTGATTGCATTATGGATTTTATGTGTAGATTTAGTTTATAATTTTTATATATAATTATGTCATGGTATTGTATTCATGATTGTTAATGCTTTATGAGAAAGTAAATCTACGTGAATAGTATTTGTTTACTACTATCTATAGGCTAATTCTAATGTTTTAGAACATTCGCTGGTTATCATTATGATATTCAAGAAACATCATTATTCAGCTTAATGCCTTAAGATATAAAAGATAACTAAATACATTGGATAGTCTATACAAAGTAGTAATTATAATGACTACATTTTTATAATACCATTATGTTTGGTATAGTAGTTGTGTGATTTACCATTTTAGGTAAAAGTATATAATTGAATTTATATTAGTCATATTATTATTAAAGTCATGATATTGATTATCTGTACTAAGTTATTACAATGATTGCATTATTATCCTAAGACTATCCTATGAACTGAATCTAGTCATTATTTAGAATGCATAGTCCATGTGATGTTCGAAGTGTTAGTTATCATTGAGAAATAATGTAAAAAGTGGAATTTTGTGAATTTGATACACAACATGTAATGTCAATGGACCACGTAGGATTTAAGGAATAAAACAATGATTAAAAAATTTGGGGAAAGTTCAAGAGAAATTAGGGCTTTCTTTGACATTTCAAAATAGAGTTAACTTGGATTAGTTATAGTTTTGGATGAATAATTTGGGTTATGCATGATGGAATTATAGAAATGTGAGCTTCATGATAATAGTTGCATGCAAGCATGAATGAGAAATATAGATGAAAAAATAATGATAAGAGGGGAGTTAGATAAGAGCATGGCATGATAGGAAGAGGAAAAGAGGGAGCAGAGTGAAGGAGAGAAGGATTTTTCTAATTCATACAGTTAAAATTGAAATCTTTTATAAGGTTGGTGATGTATTTAATTAATGGATAATTAGGAAATATATATATATATATATATATATATATATATATATATATATATATATATATATATATATATATATATATATATATCCTAATTATCCATTAATTAAATACATATTTCCTCTTAGGGTTTTTGGAATTGAATTACATTTTAAATATTGATACAGGTTTAGCCCTATGGATGGCTCGGCCATCCATAGAACTAAACCTCTATCCCCTAAATCCTTATGGAAAGATAAATAAATTTAGTATGTGTATATTCGATAGGGTTAAATGAATTTGTTATTGTGATGGAAAATTTCCCTTGATTAAGAAATATATAACCTTGGTAGATGGTTTTGATATACATGATAACTAAGTTTTGTTTGGAAACTATATTATACACACACACACACACAACTAGATATATATCTTGAAATTTTGAGTGTATATATCTAATACATAGGACCATGTATATTTTGAATTATTGGGGTTATGAATATGAAGTTTGTGTTAATTTGATGAGGGAACAGATCTATATAGACATTCTATGTATTGTTTGATATGAAGTTCATTTAGGGTTAACATATATATGGAGACTATGTATATTTGTCATTTAAAATAGTGAAATTATTTATGTATGAACTAAGGTTATTTAAAAACCATGAAAATATATGGACTGTGTATATATTTGTTTCACAAAACTGTGATGATATATAAGTATAGAATATGTGTAATTTGTTATTCAAAATAGTGATAATATATGAATTGTGTGTATATTTGTCATTTCAAACCATGAAAATATATATATTAGGACTGTGTGTGATTATCATTCAAACCAAGAATGTGTGTGTGTGTGTGTGTGTGTGTGTGTGTGTGTGTGTGTGTGTGTGTGTGTGTGTGTGTGTGTGTGTGTGTGTGTGTGTGTGTGTGTGTGTGTGTGTGTATTTTAGTTCAATTATTTTCAAAACCATGATCTGAAATAATAAGACTGTGTGCATATTCATATAAAACCTAGTGTGATAAGCTAAGTCTAAATAAATTAGCTATGCCTAGGTTGAGGGACAGGATAGAATTATCCTAGAATAATATAGTGAATGGTTAGATTCCTATGCACATTCTATTTTCATAATATATAAGTCTATGTTATGAGAGGTTATTGTTATTAACTTTTAGATATTTAATAACATATACCAGTAGTGTTTATTAGCATCGATTTTGTAACTATATTACTGGGATCTTACATTCATATATTTTGATCATGTGAGTTTTGTTTTCCTTATCTGGTTCAAAACATGTATATAAACTAATAATGTATCTATATGTATATTAATTTTTAATATAATTATTAGGTTGATAGGGCCAACCTTGGAATAATGCATAAGTTAATATGTTTGAACTGAGCATAGACTATATGAGTTTAAATGCTTATTAAGACTATGCAATGGTTATACGGTTCATCGTGAATTTGAGTTTGAGTCGACTTGAGTTAGATAATACTTGAGAATCTCATAATGGTATATAAACCTAATGACCAAAATAGGGGAAAAAAGAGGTTGGGATTATTGAGACCCTATGTTAGACCTTGATTGTTATCTCATGAATAGTTAATTTAAATGGTTTTTTTGAATCATATAAAGTTATTATTTGAACATATAAAATGATTTTTAGTATGACAGAATAGTACTCATATATGTGAACATATATATTATGTAGTTTATGAATGCATTTGATGAGGATCATATATATATGAAATATATCTATATGAGGACTTGGGTACTCATATATATATATATATATATATATATATATATATATATATATATATATATATATGGATGTGTGCTTATAATTATATTTTATTGATTGATAAATTATGTCATATAAATAATGAGGGATAGGACACTATCATTATATGCATATCCTCCCAAAAGTACAAGTTGTATAAATGAAAGATTAAGTTTCATGTGAGAAAAGATTTTGTTTATGAGATATTTGATCTTTAAAATCATTATGATTGGCTATTTGTAATTGAGTAATGTGTACATAAAAATAATAGACTATGATATTTTTATTATCATATAATGTACTAAATTTAAATTTATTTATGGAAATTAGAAACAGGTAGTCTAAGTATAAATTATACCCAGTTGGTATAGACTATACTTATTTATGTTATTATTTATGTGGTAAATAATAATAGTGGAGATTCATTGTATACATTTGACAGACTAAATGTATGTATTATTTATTATTCATGTATTTATCATATTTTATATATGTTAGTAGGAATTAATCTATTTGAATCTATTGGTTATATATTATATTAACCAAATCTCACATTACTAGTACTAAATAAGCAGTGAGACAAACTTCACTAGCTTACTTAGCATCGCCAATGCTAGTGAAGGTAATCCAATCAAGTGGTGTGTATAAATTTGACTAATCTTAGAGATCAATAACTACTTGAAAACTCTGGCCAAAGTAATGTTTAGTTAAACATTTTTATTTTATATGTATGATTTACATGTTTTTGAGATATCATGTTAGAACATATTTTCTTTATGGTACACATCATGTATTAGAAATCTTACAGCACATGGGTACTAGCTTGTCTCTCTAGATTCCTGAACCATTACTATCTATCCATCTATTAAGGGAGGGCCATTCCCTAATTGAGTCATTGTGCATGGGATCCAATGTCCATGGTTGGTGTGAAAAATCACTCGAATGATGCTATCTCTCCTCACATTAGTACTTATTTGGAGACTACACTTGAGATTATCAGAGATACTAGAGTTTGTGAGACTCATGCTCTATGGAGCCTTGTATCTTGTATTATATTTATTATTGAAATATTATTCCTGATGAAATGTAATTATTTACTCATTTGTACATTAATAGTAGTGGTTGTATTATTGTACTAGTCATGGTTGGATTTTATGTAAATAATTTTTGGAATGAATGTAGTTATGTTTTATTTCATATGATGCTAGTGATCAGTAACTAATAGATGTTTCATGTTTATTTTATGGTTAACATACTTAGTGTGTTATATTTAGATCATTGACTATATTCTCATGGTAAAATATAATAAAAGAATACATGGAATTAATTTTTAAAAAAATATTACATTGTTCTAGTAAATCCCAGTGGGGATGTTACAAATATCTTGAATATGATCTACTGAGGAAGTCACATTTTTGCCAGTAAAATAGGATAAAATTTTAAGGGTTGTGACTATAATGTCATCATATTGGGTAAGAATCAATGGACTACCTCTATTAAAAGGTACAAACAACTGCTTCCTCTACACAACCATGAATGGGATAGGGAATAAGCTTCCTTTAGGTATAGGGAATCTTCTAAATGGAGGTGTAGACTAAGTTCTGGGAGATGAGCACTTTGAACCACTCCTTATGATAGGGGATGAAGATGTTCTTACTCTTATTCTTCTTCTACAAGGCACTAGAAGCTCAATGAAATGTAAATCAATTCCCTTCACATCTGATCTTGTTTGTCTTGGCATGTAGCTAAGGGACTAATCTTTATGAAATGGAAATGCTTAGAGTCACTAGATTATCTTATTGATTTTATGCAACACTTGTTAGCAAAGGGTAGCACCGAGTCCTTAGATTTTATTAAAACTGTTTATATTGGGCATACCAAAAACTATGCAAGAATGTTTTATGATAGGGTATAGAGTGTGAATGCCTTACGTAGAGAATAAAATTATTTAGCATTAAGCATGGAAGTGTTATCACTCACCTACATACATGTAACATTGGTTGTTTCATTGTAATGATGGGAATGCCCACAAGGTGTGGGACCCTTGCACCCCTTGGGATGAGCCTCTAGAGAAGGCCAAATTCCTTCTATTCTAAGTCCACCTGGTTTAAAACTAGTGTGCATACCTAAAGAGAAGAAAGGTAACTCTATCTCTAATCTAAACCTAATATTTTTGAGTGAAAATGGAGGGAAAAGGTAAGAGAGTGATGGGAAATAAAAAAGTGACACACCAAGGATATTACAAGTGATCCTACTACCATAAACATACTACAAATATTTTTGAGTAAGATGTTATCATATAGACTCCACCATGGACAATCTAAATGAATAATTATTTCTCATAGAGGAACATGAATGTTGTGAAACACTGAGAGGGATGACAAACAATGTCTACACAGACCCAAATGTGAAAAATATAGTGAGTTTTGAGTTACACAGTAATATAGAGGCATGGGGAGAAGTCATCCACAACATCATCATCTGATTTCAAACCCAAATTCTCATAATTTACTTGATAATTCGATCTTTAAGATTCCATCTCTCGTTCAAACTTATTCTTTGATTATTGGGCTTAAAAGTCTCTTTGACACATGTACCTATTTCTTGTGATGTTTAAAGCACTTCTTGATGGTCTTAACCTTTCTTGAATGAATCACAACTCATACTCAATCTTAGAGGAGATCTAGAGAGATCTTAAAAGAGGAGGAGAATCTAAAAGTATATGTATGTTCAAACTCCTCTTGAGAGATGTTAAGTACAAGTTTGAATTACAATGTAATGTTGGTCCTATGCATAAAAAACATGTTATTTTGTAGTATCTCATTTTCCTTGAGTTTTTATTTGATTTTTTTATTGATATATGGTTATTTTCCAACCCTTGATACTATATATATCCTTTTGGAATGTGTGGTTACAAGCTGACTAATGAATATAGGCTACAGTTGTGATAGAACACTATTTTGAATGAACTAAGGAAGATTAATATAATAAAGAATGATTGAGAAATCACCTAAAGGTGAGCCTAACCCCTAGTATACTTAATGTCAAAAATTATAAGGTTTGATTTGGAACATAGATAACATGGTTTTGGAAATATAACCCAGTTCTTAGAGATGACATAGAATTTTGTACCTACAGTATACAATCTTGTTAACTCAGTCAAGAAGCATTGGATGATATATGTTTAAGAGGGTAAACATTCATATAACTATGTGAGGATTTGATATTTCCTTTTTGAATCCACTTATATTTGTCAAATAAGACAATTTTTCTCCTTAGAACCCTATATTTTCAACCTTTACCCTATTTAGTGTGTATAGTCACTTTATAAAGAAGTTAAAAGCTTATTCCTTAACCCTTGTAAAGTGTGATTTTGTTTGGATTTTTTGAGAGGTAGTTCCATTATTGGATGAAAATTTAATTATTTATAAATTTTATGAGATCATTTAAACATTGAATAAATTCCTTTCATGTTTGCAAACTTGTAGGATACTCTGCTTGCATAAGTGTAGTTTTGTGTTCACGTTCATTAAACCAAGTAAGGGGTAATTGATCAATGGTAAGTTCATGGAGGTATAGTGAGATAATTATATATTAAATAGTTTGTATGAACATGTAAACCTATGCATATGATAGTTATGGTATTTTTTAGTGAACACAAGCTACAAAATTATGATGCAGTCATATGTGTGGACTCAAGAAGGTAGAATTACAGTGAATAGATCTAGATAAGATGGATAAGAGGATATTTTTATATTTATAAATTGATATGGATGTTACTCATACCTATTGAAGGTCTTTAAACCTTGTGAAATTTTCCTTAGATCTAATACTTGGTAAATTGAAGTCACCCTTACTGTGTACAGTTAACTCAAGCTTACAACCAAATGAGATTTTGATATTTTCAAGGTGGAATGGAAGAGTTAAGGACTCAAACTTGTTTTAATAGTTGTAAGAGATTAAAAAAAACCTAGGAAACTTTATTTTGTCTCTTGAATCATTTCCAAACTCAAGTTATATAATTTTGATGGCTCTCAACCCTGTGTAGAGACTAAAAAACCCTAGATTATGGTTTGGAAGATATTGAGAGATTTAACCATTAAAAAAGTTAAAATTTTGGAAAATTTATCTATTATAAAATATTTAAGTGATTAAATTTATTTGGGGGTGAAATAATCTTGTATAGTATGTATTTGAGGCCTGTAGGGTTGGAATAGGGCTAATTGGGCCTATTTGAGGGTAGATTAAAGAAGGAAGTATGATCAAATGATGGATTTTAGATATAAAAATTTAAAAATACATGAATAAGGATAAATGGTACCTATAAATGGTCTTATAACTTCTTTAACAATTGTAATTTGTCTGTACCAAGCAAAATATAGGAAAAAAGGATACAAGCCTTAGGAGAGGATGGCGAGTCTTGGGTATGGAAATAAAGGTTGAGGTGTGTTTGGTAGATTTAAAATGGTTTATACAAGTATATCATGACCATTAAATATCATTAATTTAAGGATAATGTTTCTTATAAGACTAAACCAAGTTTTGGTCCTTGAGACCTAGTGAGGTTACCTAGTAAAAACTAGTAAGAGTTAGAAGAGCAGTTTGCGAAGTAAATTAATTGATTAAGATTGAGTATGAGTTATGAGTAATTAAATATAGTTTAATACCATAAATATTTTATTTTAACATCACAATAAATAGGTACATGTGTCAAATAAACTTTTAATCCCAAGAATCAAAGAATAAGTTTGAATGAGAGATGGAATCTTGAAGATCAAATCATCAAGTACATTGTGAGAAGTTGGGTTTAAAATTAGATGATGATGTTATGAATTAATTCTCCCCATTAATTTTCATAATTTGGTATAATATCATGGCAATGTATGCTTGGGTAATTTTTTTTTTAAATTTCTTTATAACTTGTTGATTTGAGTTGAATGCATAATGCCATGAGATATGCATGAGAAGTAACCTTGCACATTATTGAGGGAAAATAAGGTTTAAGGTCTGATATATTGAGATAAACATATAGTAATATTATATTAAGGATATATAAATCCCCAAATTCCTATGAGAAAGGATTAGAAGCTAGTCAAGAAAAGAATAGAAAAGATAGAGAGGAAAAGCGACCATTGCAGCACCAAAAGAGAAGAGGAAAGAAAGAAGACTCCAAAAGAGAGTCAAGAAAGATAATAAGAGTTTCTAGATAGAGGACTAAAATAAGAGGAAATTAAAAATAGAGGTATAAGAGGCAAGGTTTATACACTTGCTAAAAGGAAGGTCTAGATAGGCCTAGAAAAGAAAGAAAGAAATGGAGAAGATGGATATATAAAGAGAAGTGGAAGACATAAGAAGAGAATTAGAGAAATTTATAGAGAGGATAGATATCATGATGTCTATCATAAGAAAAAAAAATCCAATGGACTAGCTGGAATCTGAGAAGGAGAGGAAAGTGGCCACTAGAGTCACTTGTGAGAAGAAGAAGAAGATACAAGAAAGGTGTCTTGAAAGATAATAAGAAGAAAGAGAGAGCAGCCCAAAAATGCATGAGAATTGCAAAGTGAGTAAAAATAAAGAGAGATAGATAAGAGGGTTATAATTGAAGATAAAAATAATAATATGGAATTTCCAAGAAGAGTACATGAGGGTGAAGAAAAGAAAATAAGATGAACAATGTCTATGATAAAGACATTCAAAAAGACTATGTGGTCTCTCATTTTGTATGCTAACATGGTTTTCAAGTTTGTGTTTTTAGGTATGAAGAAAAATGTGGTGAAGGCCAAGAATGAGGCCTAAATTTTGAGTAAGTATGGGCCAAATATATTACCCATCAAGTGTCAAAAGGAAGAAAAAGAAAAAGAACTTCTTGAACAAAAAAAAGTGAAAGAGATTGAAGGAATACCACATGTTGAAAATGAAGAGAAGGAGGAATAGTATGATGCATTTCCATTCATATAAACTAAAACCAAATAAATTGTGCACAAATAATACATGAAGGTCACCCATGAAGACATAAAGGAAGACATAATCTTGCAGTGGTTGCCATTGGAGGTAAATGAATACCTAAATGTTGATTTTGATTACATAAATGAAGAAGGGAAAACTAATGTGAAGATTGAGAGAAGTAATGATATATTTAAGCCATAAAAAAGAGAACAAGGTAATTTATATATATGGCCTAAGTGGATAAAATAAATAGGTAATGAAAATGAGGAGATGAACCTCAAAAAAAAAAGGTCAAACAAGGCAATATCATAGGTGGAAAACAAGCACAAGCATGGAAGTCATGGATAAATGGCAAAGTATACCAAGTTGGCATGGTAGAGAATAAAGGAATGAAGCATGAAAGAGGTGAAATAAGGAACAAGTGGAAACTAAATAAGGTTCAAGGCAGCAAATGGCTTTCAAAAAGCAAGGAAATAGTACAAGAAGATCATAATGCAATTGTACTCCAAGAAAGCATGAGGATTGAAGAAGATGATAAGTCTATAAAGCAATCAAAAGAGATGGTGCATGTAAACCAAGCCAAATAATGGAAGGAACATCCATGTCTACAAAAAAATGAATGAAGAAAATAAGAAGTGTTTGAAATATGTGTTTTTAAATGTTGTATATGATGATATGTTTTCATTTGACATTTTATATATGAAAATAATGGCATTAATGAATGAGTGTATAATATGTCAAGATGAAGATGAATCACCTCAGGGAGTGATTTAGAATCATAGTATTCATCCAAAATAAGTTTATATGACTCTCACCAATGAATGATTCTAAGGAGAAGAAAAACAACAAGTTGCCCAAGACAATGAAGAACAATGTACACCAAGGTTTGATGAGGATTTTGAAGATATAAATGCATTCAAGTTACAATAAGAGTTAGAGATGTTGGAATGAATGTTTATTCCATCAAAGGGGATAAAAATATATGAGGTAACATAGTTAAAGAATAATGAATAACTCCACGACACATCAAGAGAGGATCAACAAAAAGAGGAACAAGAAGTAGTCCAAATAGGCAAGCAAATAAGCAAGAAAATGGCATATGAACAAACAAACAATGTGAGATATTATTCATTTGGGAAAGCACAATCTAAGTATACATTTGATAAACATGGATATGGAAATACAAAAATATTCCAAATAAAATTTTACTATGGTGAGGAAGAAAGAAATAAGTTGTTCTTGCATACGGAGCAAGATGATAAGCAAAAGCATCCAAATGTGAAGGAGTTGGAAGAAGAGGAAAAAAAAGAGAGTATAGATAATCAAATAATATATATTTACATGCATAAGAATCCAATGGATATTAAGGGAGAATATAAAAGCATGAACAACAATCAAGAGTCTCTAGATAATCAAGAATAAAGTGAGATTTATGATGAAAAAATCCATGAAACAATCATGAGAGTGAAGAATCAGACCTATATGGTTGTAGATGAGTATTAATAGGTTTAAAAAGACTTATGATAGGTGAAATATTCAGAAAACAAGAGTCCAAAATAGTTAGAACACTTCAGGGAGGAATAATATGCATGGATAGGAAGGCTAGACAAAGCCAAGAGGAAGAAATTCAAGAGTTTGGAAAGAAATAAGGAATAAAAAAGAGTGAAAAATAGTCAAGCAAGTATTAAGGACCCTCAAAAGATCAATTGGAATGTGATAAAGAAATTTGAAGGCTCAATTTTTCTCCCTCCTAGGGAGTATGATGCAGGAGTATCAAGTAAAAGTTGTCATTTTGGTATTTTTCTCAATAGAAGGTCAAGATTGGTCAAATTTTGAAGTCAATGTGTGTAAGAGAAATTATTAAATCCATTTTTTTCTTAGGAATCCATTTGGATTCATAGAGTTGTGTTATGTAGTCCCTAGGTGTTTTCCCTCCAAAACAGGGAATTTGAAAATTCAAATGTTTATAAGAGCCTAAGAGAGCATAAATCTAGTATAATATGGTTAGATGGAAGTATGATGGGTAAGAGAGTCAATAAATCTTGTAAAGGGTGTTTTAATTCACATGTGTAAGTCATGAGGTGTAATTCATGCTCTTGAAAATTAACCACTCACCCATACGTTGGGTTCAAGAAAAGAAACCTTTCCTCTATAACTAATAAAAAAACCAACATTGAAGTTGGTTCTATAGATAGTGGTATGGAATTATTGAATGAGGTTGGCATAGGTGGGAGAGGAGATCAAGAGAGATCTCAGAAGAGAAGGAGGAGAATCTGAAAGTATATGTATGTTCAAACTCCTCTTGGGAGATGTTAAGTACAGGTTTGAATTGTAATGTAATGTTGGTCCTATGAATAAAGAAACATGTTATTTTTTAGTATCTCATTCTCCTTGAATATTTATTTGATTTTTTTATTGATATATTTTTATTTTACATCCCTTGATACTATATATATATATATATATATATATATATATATATATATATATATATATATATATATATATCCCTTTGTAATGTGTGGTTACAAGTTGACCAATGAATACAGGATACAGTTGTGATTGAACAATGTTTTGAATGAACTGAGGAAGATTAATATAATAAAGAATGATTGAGAAAGTACCTAAAGGTGATCCTAACCCCTGGTATCCTTAATTTAAATAATGATAATTTTTGAATTGTAACACGGATAATATGGTTTTGGCAATATAACCCTCTTCTCGGAGGTGACATAGATTTCTATACCTACAATATACAATGTTGTTAACTTAGTCAAGAAGCATTAGATGATATATGCTTGAGAGGGTAGAAAATTTTGTAAGTACATGAGGGTTTGATATTTCATTGTTTAATCCATTTTTGGTTGTCAAAGAAAATAATTCTACTCCTCAGAACCCTAGATTATCAACCTTTACCCTGTTTAGTGTGCACAATCACTTTATAAATAATTTGAAAGCTTATTCCTTAACCCTTGTCAAGTGTGATTTTGTATGGATTTTTTGGTTGTTGGTTCTAGTATTGGATGAGATTTTAATTCTTTATAAACTTTATGAGATCATTAAAACCTTGAAAAAATGCCTTTGATGTTAGCAGACCTGTAGGATACTCTGCTTGCATAAGTGTAGTTTTGTGTTCACAGTCATTAAACCAAGAAAGGGGTAATTGATCCATGGTAAGTGAATGGAGGTATAGTGAGATAATTATTTATTAAATAAGTTTTATAAACATGTAAACCTATTCAGATGAGATTTAGTGCATTTTTTAGTGAACACTAGCTATAGAATTACTATACGGTCCTATGTGTGGACTCAAGAAGGTATAATTACAATGAATAGGTCTAGATAATATGGATAAGAGGATATTTTAATATTTATAAAGTGATATGTATATTACTCAGACATATTAAAGGTATTAAAACCATGTGAAAGTTTCCTTAGAGCTAATACTTGGCAAATTGAAGTGACTCATGTTGTGTACAGTCAACTCAAGCTTACAACCAACTAAGAATTTGATTTTTTCAAGGTGGAATGGAAGAGGTAAGGAATAAAAATTGTTGTATTAGTTTTAATATATGAAAAAAAACCTAGTAAAACTTATTTTTTCCCTTGAATCATTTCCAAACTCAATTTATAGGATTTTGATGGCTCTCAGCCCTGTGTAGAGACTAGAAAACCCTATATTAAGGTTTGGAAGATATTGAGAGATTTAACTATCAAAAAAAGGTAAATTTTTTTAATATTTATATATTATACATTATTTAAGTGATTAAATTTGTTTTTGGGTGAAATAATCCTGTATAGTACGTATTTGAGGCATGTAGGGTTGGAATAGGACTAATTGGGCCTATTTAAGGGTAGATTAAAGAAAGAAGTATGATCAAATGATGGAGTTTAGATATGAAAATTTATAAAGACATAAATAAGTATAAATGGTACTTATAAATGGTCTTATAACTTATTTAATAATTTTAATTTATTTGTACCAAGCAAAATAGAGGAAAAATGCTACAAGCCTTAAGAGAGGATGGTGAGTCTTAGGTGTGGAAATAAATGTTGAGGTGTGTTTGGTAAATTTAAAATGGTTTATAAAATTATATAATTACCATTAAATATCATCAATGTAATGATAATATTTATTATAAGTCTAAACCAAGTTTTGGTCCTTGAGACCTAGTGAGGTTACCTAGTGAAAGCTAGTAAGAGTTAGAAGAGCAGCTTGAGAAGTAAATAATTGATTAAGATTGAGTATGAGTTTTGAGTCGTTAAATAAAGTTTAAGACCATCATGAATTTATTTAAACATCACAAGAAATATTTACATGTTTCAAATAGATTTTTAAGTCCAAGAATCAAAGAACAAGTTTGAAAGAGAGATGGAATCTTGAAGATTAAATCATCAAGTAAATTGTGAGAAGTTGGGTTTGAAATCATATAATGATATTGTGGATGAATTATCCTATGCATATACATCACACATGGAGATGATAGGAATGGACAATGATGAGAGGGGAAAACATTACCCACAAACAAAGATCAACAAACATAAATAACACATAAAGTGTAAGAAGAATAGTGATGAGACCATAATATGGCTCATTGTATCCATAAAATAACATAATTTTTATTGCATAGTAATTGGATCTAAATTTAGTTTCCAAAATTATGGTTTATTTAGAATAAAATAGTAATTATATATCATGATTATGTCTTTATAATTTTTTGTTATCTATTTGTTAGCTATTACTAATGATTAGTGGGAAAAAATATGTCAATGAGTGCATACATAGTTCATACTAAGCTAAGAATGATTCAAAGTATGAAGAATAACCATTCAATAATAATATTAGAGTAATTTTAGAGTCTTCTACAACAAATGTATAGTATTTTGGTCAAGTTATAGGCTCTTATAGGCTTACTACAGACTCTCACAGGAGCTAAAAATTATAACAGGCTTGTTATAATAGTTATGGCTTACAAAAAGCTTGATAAAATACCTATAAAATACATCAGAACAGATATGGATTACATCAGACTAGTTATAGACCAGATATAGACTACATCAGATCAGCTACAGATTACATCAACTAGCTATGGATTTCAACAAGCTTGCTATGAATTTCAGTAGGCTTGTTATGGATTTTAACAGGTTACTACAAATTTAAATAGAACTACTATAGACCTATTTGGAAAGTATTTATAAATGTATTCTAATGTTCCATATATCACTAAGAATGCTTTCCATTTATATTTTATATATATATAGGTTTCTATGTATACACTTTCCATTATAGATTGTATTTGAATATAGGTTTATGTAATTCCATTACAATAATTATGCTCTTTCCATATTTAGTGGAGATCAAGATTATGATGTAATATATTTCATTATTAGAATAAATATCTCTCTCCATATTTTATGGATATTGAGATAGGATAGAATATCTCGGCTAATAATCCTAAATCAGGTGTTGGTTGGAAGCATGAAATTATAAATGCAACCTTCCACACCTAAATGAAATAATAAATATACACTTATTTTTCCATTATTCTAAGTAGTCCATCTGAAACTTGTGTTCTAAATAAATCCTCTTCTGATGAATGAGCTCATCAATCATTCCAAGGAAGATGTATCATGTATTTATGTTTATTTATTTCTTCTATTATCAATTTATTGTACATTCTTATTTTATTTATTTGTTGTTGTAGTCATTCATTTTTGTATAGTTTGTGTGAAACTGTAGGTGTTTTCATTTGTTGTCATTTATTTTCAAGTTAGAAATTTACCTTTTGCAAGTGTGCTTTAATTTATGAAAGTGTGATTTACTTTCTGCAAGTGTGGTTTGATTTATGCAAGTGTGGATTGTGATATAAGGAACCAGTTTCTAAATATCTCTTTCTTCTCTTACATACAACCTTCAAACACCAAACTTGGATTGATATTATTAAATGAAGGGGATTGATGACCCCCATCAAATAGATGGAGGTGAAATTAATTCTCATAAATAATTAAGATTCATCCAAAAAAAGTTCTCTTGGAGGGAAAATTTTGGTAGTGCGAAGTTGCCTAAAATGTGTTGACCCTTTTTACAATGAAGAACTAGGATTTTATAATGGATCAAGCCTTTTAAAATTAATGTGCCACTTGGGGTGATAGATACATTTTTTTATATTTTATTGTGGTACCACGACCATGCTTCTTGAATTCTACTTTGTGATTCAAAAATGGGAGTTGGTGGTAGGATTCTTTCTAGATCCATGTGTGTGTCTAAAAGAAGAAGATTCTTGGAAAAGTCAAAGGAGTGGCATGTACTCATATTCTGATGTTTGACCACCATTTATGCATTTACTTATCTGATAAGGCCTTGAATGATGCTCAACTAATTTTATAACTACCTCTTTACACTTTTTTTCCACTTGTCAACCACTATGAGGGTCTCCCTTAAACTGCCACATCATTGATTTATACATGGTATCCACATGTCTACAAAGTAGTATGTGTGTAGCATAGATTGCAGTCTATGATGTATGAGATTATAGAAGAAAATATATATGATTTGGTGTGGGAATTTATCATAGAAGTTTAGGGCCCCTTTTGAATAGGAATATGCATGAAGATAGAATATCTTAGGTGCATTTATTACAACTTGGAAATGCTTCTTATGCACCTCTACCTATGTTGTTTGAATACTAGGGCTCTACATCCCTTAACTTGCATGACATTTTGGCTTGTGTGATAAATGATCCTATATGGGGCATGCATTGGGAATGCATAGTGGTCATAAATTAACACTTAGTCAATGTGCAGATCTATGTTAACTACTTTAGGCATGGGTGTAGATGGGAGGCATATGTGCACGATTTGATTTAAAGATCTTGTTGATTCATAGGTGTGTAAATCTTCTCTAGTATCTTTGTGAGATTTATGTAGGTTGGGGGTTACTTAAAAATTCAATAATGCCTTTTTAATCCTCTTTAATGAAATGAATGAAATTAATATTATCTATGAATTTTGGTGTGTTAATATATTTCTATTGCATTGGTTATAAGAATGTAGAGTGTGTTGAATGAGTAAAATGGTAACTATAATATGATGACTAATAAAAATGATAATATATCTAACCTTGATGCCTAAGCATAAATAAAATTAAGTCTATCCACCACCATGAAATAGAATCAATGGGATCCAATCTATGTTATGGGCCTTGAATAAGTGCATGAGGTCACTATTCATGTGATATGATGGTGCACTAGTCTGTTGGTGTCTTCTTTCTTCTAGGCATGTGACAAGTACTTAGTAGATCAAAACTAAGGATAAAATACCCCAAAAATTTTGTTCCATTTCTAGGACCCATTATACTTGTTAGCATGATGGTAAAAATATGCACGAATGGATCTATTTAGAAAACATCAAGGACTAGGTTGACATAGTATAAGATAAATTTACACTTCAACATATTGGGCTAGGAGTTTGTGTACGTACATGGGTAGAGAAACATCTATATTATTCTCTATATGAAACCTTCTTTATATAATTACATGTTTACATGTATGCTTGGATTTCAACATATATGCAAGACAATTCAATAAATTATGGATGGAAGGCTCCTTGGTTAGTAGAACATAAAATAGCCTTGGTGAAATTAATAATTACTTAGACATATGTGGTGGACGTTTGGTGAAAAGGAATGCTTAATAGTTACATTTTGGAATATGTTGTCTCTACATATTCTTGTTTGGAGGAAGCACAATTAAATTTCCTAAGGGAACCACATGAAAGGTATATAAAATAATTTCTCTTAGAAATTAAGAAAATTATGGTTGACTCTGGACTTGAGAACTTCCCCATAGATGGTTAAATTATCTCACACATGAACAACATGACTAGTGGGGAAATGGAGGGGTATACATTGGTATGGGATTGGTAGTTCAACATGAAATTCAATCAATGAGAATTGAGGAACCATAAGTATGATGAGTCCATATGTAATGCATTTAAAGACATTTATCCCAATGGAAAATGGGAGGATACTATAAGTGTTGTGAGAATCTATAGAAAGGCAAAAGGGCACATTGAGTACTCCTTAACCACGGGTCTATGCCCTTCACTGGCATTGGTACACATAGAAGAAGTAGGAAAATCATTTATGATAGTGGAACTAATATAAATAAGCCTAATTTCCCCACCATAATGCATGATCATGCATATGAGTTTAACAAAAATCTTATAAGAAATTGGGATATTGATATTGTGGAGTCTGAAGCTAAGTTTGTAAAAGAAACTCTAGGAGTGCAAGTTAAAAATAATAATTTTCCATTAACATTTACTTTTATAGTGCAATTAAGACCTATGGATCCCCTTGGAATGCTGGGTGGACCAAATATAAGTAGTGGGAAAAATATAGGCCCCATAGAAACTAATCAACCTCCTTTAGCATCCAATATTTCAAGTGTTCTTATTTCTATAGAAGGCACATGAGGTAGTACCTATAGTGATTTTATTATAGGTGAAGGAAGATCAAGAGGCTACTTAAGAGGAATTAGTTAACCTCTACCATAGGGTTTAGGAGGAACTAGAGGAGCACCACCACATGGTCCACTACAACCACCTAGTGTACCTATAGTCTATTATGAGATGACACATCATCTGCCTAAATAGCGAGGTATCAAGAATGTAGTTGAACATGTCCATAAGTTTGAACTCATCTTTTAGGTGTGGGGTATATTTTATACTAATAAAAAGTTAACTTAGTTTTCCACTATTTTATTGCATCACATGCATAAATGGTATCAAAATTTTGATCCTTAACAAGCTATTGTAAATTATGAACTGTTGAAGATTGATTTTATCCAAAAAATTGATAGTCCTAAGTTTGAACAACAAAGTATTACTTCTATAAAATATATTAATCAAGAAATCACTAAGAGTGTACATGTATATGATGCTCATTTTAAAACCCTAATTTAAAATAATCTTTTTAAATTAATCTTATGCATCATGCTTAATGGTTTGTGGAAGGCTTATTTTTTCCTTTTCAATGATCCTTATCTCACAAGACCTTTATTAATCCATGTGAGGCACTGGAAGCTAGCATCTGCACCAAAGATATGTGAAGTATAGATACAAGGATCATCCCCTTTATAGATGCTTAGATTACTGATATCGCTTCTCATTTAGAAAATCTTATGGCCAATAATTCTCATGACACACACAATGGTTAGTGGTGTGTTGATTTTGGAGTGAAGGGTCATAATAGGAAAAATTATCCATAGAGGAATATTCATGTTGTATTAAAATAATCATGTGAAATATACAAAGAAGACCATGATGTAAGGAATTGTCCCTTGTTTCAGAATGCCATCCAAGCCAAAGTGTCACTATACTATAATATATGGGATGTATATACACATGATAATAATAACTGTCAAGTCATCAATGAAATTCATGAAGCACAAACATGAGGTATGTGCCAAGATTTTATAGTTAACACATAAGAGAATGGTGGGATTTAATATTTCATAAGTTGAGGGCATGGAAATGGAATATGAGGTGGTCACTTTCTACTGAGAACATGTTACAAGTGTGGATCTCTAAACCACTACTAATGCAATCACATGGTCTACTCAATCTATGCCTTTTGTAAAAATGAACATTGACTGGAAGAATGACGAGACTTATATATTTCCATTTCAAATAATGTAATGAGAAGGTTGATGGGATGGTACATGTTAAAAAAATCCAAATGATCAGTGGAGACTATGCCCTACCACTCCACCAACTAGACCCAAGGAAAATATAACTACTTGGAGTGGCACTCATTCCAAACCTATTGTTTCAAATCTGCCTATTAAGAAGGTTCCACTTGAAAACACTCATGCATAACATTATCCAAATTATCAACATCAAAAATAAGTGTTGCATGGCATAATGGCCTTGGTAGGGAGTTGTAAGGCAAATTGAGTTCTTAAAGGATGGGGATACTACCATTCATATTGAGATGCAAATATATATAATACCCATAGCTTAAGGAATGATGAATTTTGAAATTTGTGCAAGTTATTCCTTATTGAAGACATCATCCCCTACTAAAGAATTGGTTACAACAAAAAATGGCCAAGATTGATGAGATTGTCATTTTTTGAACCATGTGTGATGACAAGAGAATCATATCCAAGAAAATATGAATTATGATAAAGAGGTCCTTGTTAATGCATCCATTGATGGCTAGATGATCTATGATATCCTAGTGGAATCTAGCACAAAGGTTAATTTTCTAACAAAAGATGCCTAGAAAAATATGGGGAACCCCACTTTGCATCATTCCCCACATGTTTTTTTCATGACCAATAAGACTCATCAACAGGTGTTCTTAAATATTCCATTGCCAACATCTTGTTTTTCATTTTCGAGTGTGATTTTGAAGTGATTGAGATTTTTGAAGCTGATGACTTCCTGCTTTCTTGGGTAGACCTTATTACTATGCCAACAATGTTGTCTTATGTTTCAAAAAGTGTTATATCATCTTTGAGAATGACACTCAACATGTATTTATTCCTCTAAATAATGACCAAGGACCTCCCTTTATGAAAACTATTAATGTTTATGAGGATATTAACACAATCTATAAAATCACTGCCCAAGGAAAAGAAAATTTAGATCCTACTCTTGATGACATCTTATAATGGGAAGATGTGCAGTCCATTTGCGACACCGATAGTATTTCTTGTGACTAATGGGCTCAAGGTACATATGATCTTAAATGGTATATTTGTGGTGTCCTTAATAGTTACCTAAGTTCCTCCCCCAAGTTATCTCAGTACCATAAGAATGTTCACCTCATTATTCTACCACTCTTGAGGTTGGACCATGCACCTTGGTTCCATGGCCAAAATGAGGTCAAGGAATATTTGCAATAGTTAGAATACTATTATTTTAATGACAATTAACATTTATGTGCACTCAATTTTTTATTTCAAGTAATAACTTCTTGGTGGTGGTATACACATCGATACCAATTGATTACATGGGAGTAATTACATACCATTGTGCACAATCACTTCCACTAAGACAACTGTGTTCATTCCACCTTGAGTTATGATGGTATTGCTTCTCTAAAATACTTTCTAACATCTTGTGAAATATTTTGTAATGCTAAAGATATGTTTTTACCAAAATCTTTATGGATTCATACATTTTATGATACTTTATGCATTTGGGCTAGAGTGTGGTACATCCATCAAGAAAACCATAAAGAGATAGATACCTAGCATCACATCACACATGGATTTATTACAACATTTTCATTTTATTCTCCAAAAATAGATTTACATTTATCCTTGCAATCAATCTATCAGGTAGTTATAGGAGATCAAGCACTAGTTGAAGATCACATATGAAACATGCATGACACACTTGAGGATAACTTGGATATATTTCAATAGCCCAATACTCTTGCCTTGACTTCATTAGATTTTGACTCTCCATTTGAATATGCCTATTGAGAATAGATATAGAAAGGAAAGCAAAAGGTGTTGTATTAGGTTGATAAGGGGTATCATCTCTGCTTTATCAAAACCAAATTTTAACCACTTACACATGCATACATACTATAGGTCATGTGATATTAGGGATACTATACAATCTAATAAAAAACCATATTCTGCACCACTCTAATCAATTTAAGATAGTATTGGGGCATAGGGAGTGCCTAAAATGGCCAATATGGGTAATTAATGGTTTGATGTTGAGTTAACCAATATCTTTGAACTCTTGTAGAAATCTTAGAATATGTTCCCATGAAACTACACATAAATGGAGTGTATCCATCATTGGCAAATATTCATATCAAGTTAGTTGAAGGCACTAAACCAGTGAGGAAATGACCATATCAGATGAACCCTAATCTACATACTCGATTTAAAGAGGAAATTGATAGCATGTTACATGTTGGAGTTATTAATCTCACTGATGAATCTAAATGGGTTATTCCAATGGTTATTAACATCATGAAATATGGTCAAATTCACACTTGCATGGATTATAGGCTACTCAATGCTATGTGTGTCAATGAACCTTTCCCAATGCCTTTCATAGAGGAAATTTTGGAAGGTGTTGCTATATATGAAATAAGCACTTTCACTGATGGCTTCTTTGGTTATCACCAAGTGAACATTATTGAGGAAGACAGGGAAAAAACAACCCTTATAATTGGATGGGGTTATTTTACATCTAATGTTATGAATTTTGGCCTAAATAATGCATCAACAATGTTCTTTCAAATTGTTGTGTAAGGCTTCAAGGATTTCATCCATAATTTCCTTCAAGTGTACATGAATGACTGGACCATATATGGTTTAGTGTGAGAACACTATGATAATATACGCCTCATGATAAGCGATGTCACCAAATTTAGATTTTTTTAATCTTAATACGTACATCTTTGCCACTCCATTTAGAATCATGTTGGGATACATCATTTTTCATGATGGACTAATAGTGGATCTAGCTAAGATAATGGTCATTTCCCAACTCCCAGTTACAACCACTCAGTGTGAGGTCCGTGACTTTTTAGGTCACATGAGTTACTATTAGAAGTTAATTATGGGTTAGTCACATATATGGAAGAACTACTCAAATAGAATGGCCTCTTCCTATGGACCACTAAATGATAGAAAACATTTGAGGCTTTGAATGAAAATTTGGTGACTATGCCCATTCTTTAGTTCCCATAATAGATCCAATAATTTCATGTTCATGTCAATACTCTAGGCATGGAAGTGGATTCCATCCTTTCACAACTCATTTAAGGAAACCTTTATCATCCTATTTATTTTGTTAGTTATAATCTCACACCAACTAAACAAAACTACTCTACTACCAATCGTGAGGCCATGTCCATAGTTTATGTGTTCTATAAGTTTTGCTAATACTTGTTGACCACTATTTTTATCTTTTATACAACTCATGAAGTGCTCAAGTATTTAATTAATAAGCTAGTATTACATACATGCACCTATAGATTTATTTTTCTCTTTTAGGAGTTCTAATTATCTATGGTTGTGAAAGCAAGTAAGGTTAATTTCAACCTAGACCACCTTTCAAACATCCAATTTGGAAAACCATCATGCACAATAGAGATGACTTATCATATGTTGAATTCTTTCAAGTTAGGCATGTGCCTAAATAATTAGAGTAAATTATTACTTTTATTACAAAATAATCAGTGTAAAACCACATAAACACCCAAGAGAAAAAGTAATTAGCTATCCACATTTCCCCTTTCTAACTTATTAGAGGATACTTATATAAACTAGGACATGATAAGGTATTGTGAATGTGCGTAATAAATCATAAGCACATTGAAGTCCTTCAGGAGGTCCATGAGGATGTCATAGGGGGAAATTATGTTGGTGATGCAACATTAAGAAAGGTTATGTTAGTTGTTTTATGGTGGCCCACATTATTCAAGAATGCTAAAACTTATGCACATTAATGTGATATCTATCAATGTATATGGAAAATAACGGGATGCCATGCCCCTGCATCTAGTGCTTACTAATGAACCATTTGATAAATGGGATATTGATTATGTTAGCCCCATTCAACCTCCTAAAATATCTACTAGTGCATGCTACATTATTATTTCCATAAACTATCTCACATGTTGGGTTGAAGTAATGCCCAAATGGGATTTTACTATTTTTATAGCTACTATATTTCTATGAGAACATATCATCACATGATATGGATGCCCATTAAGTCTAACCAATGATCATGGCACACACTTTCTTAATACAATAGTTTGTATCTTCCTAGTTGAATTCATGATTATGCACCATAAAACCACACCCTACCACCCTCAAGCCAATGGCATATTTGAAGCCTTCAATAAGGTCCTTGGTAATACACTGACCAATATTTTTAATATCATTCACACTAATCAAGATGATCATGTTTCAACAGTTCTATGGGCTTACTGGACCATATATAAAATATTTAATAAGAATGCTCCTTTTATTCTTGTCTTTGCCACTAAAGCAACATTACCAATATAATTTATTATGCCTTCCTTACGTATTATGTGTGTGGGTAGATTAGATGAAGAAGAGTCCCTCAAATCTCACTTGGACACTTTACTTCAGTTGGATGAAGCATGTATTCTAGCACACTAGAGTCAAAGGGTTCAGAAGAAAAAATCAAATGCCTAACATGAACAACATATCAAAACCAACATTTTTCATCTTCATATGCATGTCTTGGTATATGATTCAAATTTTGTGCACCATCCAGGTAAACTATAGATCCAATGGAATGGTCCTTTTTATCATTCATGATATCCATCTAATAGAGGCCTTAAAGCTAAACATATTAGATGACCAATTCCTTTTAGGCCATTTTAATGATATTTGGATCTATCCCTACCATTTCATGTAATTTTAATCTTTTAAGTTCAGTAAACAAGGCATATTCCAATAGTTTAGTCTAGACTTTTTGTAGTTTGATTTTATCACTTTTAATAAAACTTTCTATTTATCACTTTATTTTAAAATGAATTTCACTAATTTATGGCATGGAGAACCATGCATATATTTTAATGAGGGGTAGGTTTGAATATGGATAAGCTACTTAAGTTAAAATTACATAAATAAAAGGTTGGTATGAGTTTCATGTGATCAAATAAAATCTCAAGATAAAGAGGCACATAAGTTGTGGTGCATGAAAAATGTGCATAATAGGAGGCATGGGAAGGAGGCACACAAGAGTTAGTGCATGACCTAGGAATGTGGAATGAAGATACCAAAGGAAATGTTTTTATAAATATGGGTTAAAATTAAAAGGCAATTCTCATAAATAAAATGGTAAATTTGATTTTTTAAAACTCACATGAACTACAAGAAAGGTGAAACAACTCTCAAAGGAAGGATGGGACATGAATTTATTAATATTATAATAACATAAATGGTAAACATTTCAAATGTGCACTAAGGCATACCATTTGAGGTACTAATGGTTGAAGTGATGGATGGTAGGAGATTAGTTAATTTAAAACATTTATTCCACCTATAAAATTTGTATAAGCCTTTCATTTTCATTTTTAACTATTGAAAATTTAATGATTATAGAGATAAAAATAAGCATAAATAAGAAATGAAGGCATTTATATAGTGTTTTCATTAACAAAAGTGAAGTAGATATTGAGGCAAAGTGAATTCAAGAAAAGAGGAGTAGAAACATGTCTGCAGGAGCATGTGTGAGAGTGTTTTAGGTTGCAAACATTATGTCTACCATTGGAGGGGATTAAAGTAGGAAGGCCAAATTAATTTGGATTTGAAAATAAGATAAAAATATGTATTAATTTGGGATAATTAGTTGGCCATGTGTTAACTTATAGGAACCCTAGTTGGTGATGCAACCATAATAGAAAGGCAAGAGAAGAGATCCACTAACAATTATTATTGAAGTACAAGAGCACAAGGGTGTAGAAGAAGGAAGTCTTGTTTTCCTCAAGGAAGAAGGTTTTAGTGTAGGAAACATGCAAGGTAAACACTTTTAATGATTGGTAGAGGAAACATCTGACAAGTAGGCATCAAATATGGCACACGTAGTGAAGAAGGTAGCCATAAATTCACTTCCACCACCAATTTTGATTGAATAAATGTTGTACCCTGACATAGTTTTATGCATAGAAATTTGAGAATATAAATTTTAAGATTATCAATTCTTGGATTAAAATCATCTCCAATATGGTAAAGTAGGTGACTTGTAGTGTGACTACTAGGTTGAGTGCCAAAATATAATAAATGTGATCACTTATGATCTCATAGTTTACAACTTAATGGAGGATGTGGGCATGCTCAAAATTTTCCAACTTCCTTACTTTGGAAAACCCCATGAGGAAGTTTGGTTCTTGATTTCATGTATCCATGAATATTATATCTACTTTGTAGGGTATAGAATGAGGATTACCCCCAATGGATCATCAAGGTAACTGAGTTACTCTATTTTAGGATTGATGTCAATGTGGATCTTATTGTTTCTATGCAAAATTGCTTTCTACATTCAAAGAAGAAATAAGAAACTAAAAGAAATGGTCAAGGCTAGAAGATACCTGATAAAGTTGTGCGCACCGAAATCAGACATTGGAAGATTCTCCTCTTTGGCTGTGGAGGAATGACACCTGAGAAGAAAAGAAACTGAAACACGGAAAAACGTTAGTCAAAGATATGGTGGGCTGTCAGGCGAACGCCCGATCCCGAAAGTACGAAGACTTCCTAGAAGGATATCAACCCACTGATAAAAAAGCAGAATATTGGAATAAAAGATATAATGAAAGATAAAATGACAAGAATAAAGGACAAAAATTAAAATGCATACCTGATAATGAAGTAAAATGTTCTGTGCAGTCACCGATGTCGATCTCTGTGTTGCCGACGTCGGTTAGGGAAACTGCCGACGTCGGTTAAAGTGCCGGCGTCGGTCGAGGTAGTGACCGGCGTCGATCAAGGCAAGTTCTGGACAGAGTCTGGATGAATTGCAGAAGCTCTGACAGAGTTGAGATAGGGTCTGGTCAAGGTCGGGACAGGGTCTGGATAGGGTCAGGACAGGGTCTGATCAAGGTAATGTCGAGTCTGGGCAGGGCCTGGGGGTTTTGGACAGGTTCTGGGCAGGGTTTTGGACAGGTTTTGGTTGAGTTGGGACAGGGTCTAGTCAGGATAAGGTCGAGTCTAAACAGGCTCTGGGGATTTGCAGAAGGTCGAGTCTGGATAGAATATAGAGTATGGAAATAACAAGCAAGCAATAACCAAAAATAAAAATAAACAGATGAGGATACTTACCTGTCACAGTGCGAAGACATGATTGACGTTGTTGAAGTTGTCTGTGCAGTGCCGGATTGAAGCGAATGCAGATTGGTTGATGTCAGAGTTGGTTGATTGCAAGAGTGTTGATTGCAAGAGTCTGTGAATGTCAGAGTTTGGGCTCGATTGATTGATTGATTAGCCTCTTGAATGGTTGGCGGACGCTGATGAAGGCAAGGGGCAGTTTGAGAGACGGTTCGATAACCGTTTGGGAAACTGATTGGGAATCGAATGATAACTGATAACGGATAACGGTAAGGTGATCGACGTTGGTAGAATTGCTAACGTCGGCCGATAAGTGACTGACGTCGGTGACGTCAGCCGGGGTAACGACCGTCGTCGGTAGATGCACAATGGGGATAGAGTCTAGCTTTAGCTCTGTGCTCATTTTTACATGCTGCCAGGGTCAAGGTTAATGGAAAAAGTGATCGACAAGGGTTAAATAGGCAAAGAAGAATAAGATGGGGAATGACCAGGGGAGTCAACATGATTTTGGTGTCTACATTTGCCCCTTTTTGTCTTGTTGGTTATTCTGGACGAACTGCAAGACAAAAACAGGAGTGATTGCCCCAGGTGAGGGATAAGGTTGATTTTGTCTTGTTGGTTGTTCGAATGAACTGCAAGATAAAAATAGGAAGTGGATTGCCCCAATTATGGATGAGGTATTCCCCCTCAAAGTAGGAGTCGAGGGAAGGGAACCGGGAATCGGGTGCTGATTTGACAAAGAGTGGATGAAAAAGGGGTGAGGGTGAACGCTGCAAAAGGCGTGATTGCGTGCATACCACTGCACGAGATGGTTAGGTCAAAGTGTCGCAGGTCAAGGGTCGAGGAGTGCCAAAATTGAAATAACTGGGCCCCAGCATTTAGTCATCTGCTGATCGGGTTATTCAATCAAAGCTGAAACTCCAAATGGGTCGTCGCGTTCTAGGTATCCCAGGCTCAGGAAGTGCTTCTAGAATCACAAAAAAGTCACAAGTAGTGTGGATCAACCGGTGTGCGATCCTATACTTGTGAGGGTTCAAAAAGGTCTGTGCACAATTCTGCTAACCAGTCATGAGGTAGCATATATGCAAAAACAACCAAGGCAACAGTGTCTTGGAAGTGGTCGAGGTCGGAGGAGAGAGGTATGATCTCCAATGGTTGGTGGTCGAGGGGAGGAATGGACGAAAGGATGTGGCCGAGCTAACCCCAGAAGACAGTCGTGTCATCTGAGTGTTGCCTACATAGCCCCTGTGGAAGGGCCTCAAACCAATGTAGTTCAGACAAAGGGTCCGAGTAGTAGACAGGGGGTCAAAATGGTCGATAGATTGGTCTTGGTTATGATGAAATGATGAGGAGAAGAGATGTTGCAGCCTTTTCCAAATGGTGTATTCTGCAACATTAGTTGAGAGGTCTTTTATCCCTAGCAATATTCCATATTCGTGATGGATGTATGCTAAAAATGAATTGAGGTTTATTTATGCTGCAGCAAGTATTGGTTTATGCTAAACATAAAGTGTGGCGGGTCGATAGTTTCCATGTGTAGTGGTGTCCATAGAAACTAGGGGGAATAGGCTATGGGAGTGGTCTGAAAAGAGAGTTGAGCTGAGTCGATGGACAAGTGATGAAGGTGAATGTGACCAAAGTGCAAAAGAAGTGAAAAGCATATTGCTCTTTCATTGACAAGGACCAAAAAGATAGCATAGATAGGGGTTATGAGAACCAAGAGCCCCATTCATGCGTGACGTCGTTGACCATAGTTATGTTAGAGTGGTAATCGAATCACTTCGACATTAAAGTGAGCTCGAAGTCCCTTGAGCAGGTGATAGGAGGAGGAAGAAGGGTAACCCGATTTAAGAGAAGAGATAACTTTGCCCCTTTTTATAGGAGACCCTGAGACAACTATAAGTCAAGTCCATGACTCATTTTTTTTTATTTTTTTTTTGCGCAGACTGATCAATGCGGGAAGCCTGCATGGAAATGTCATTTGCTTGGTGGTCAGTTGTGAAGCTGATCAATGCGGGAAGCTTCTAAAATAGTGATGTTTATTGCCAGATTAGTCATAGCCATCCTTCGAGGGAGTGGTCTAGATTTTTGTTTAATATAAGGGCTTTTGAATAGCTGTCCTTCGAGGGAGCAGTCTATTAATTACAGCAATGATAATACAACTGTCCTTTGAGGGAGCAGTCTGCCTTTTGATTTGATATTGATATAGTGACCATGGATATTGTGACATCTTGATTTGTTTTTATAGAAATGTGAGTCATGGACAAGATTATAGAAGGTCAAGGGCTCCCTTTTATTAGGACAAAGCATCCATACAACATAAAAGGGTTATAGGAATTGTTAAGAGGAATAGGGTTGAAAGGAATTAGGACTAAGAGGACAGGGATTGCTCAAGGGACGAGCTCAAGTTAAGTGTCAAGTGGACGAGTACTCGACTAGCAGTAGAACGGTCGCAGATGCAACGCATTAAGAGGCTCAGGTTTTGGGCGTCCATCAAGAGAAGACAGACGATAAGTCCCTGATCCATACTTGTGCATGATAATAAAAGGTTCGAGCCAATTAGGAGTAAACTTGCCTCGTTTACTTTGCTCCATATTGGTCACGTGTTGATTCTCTTTGAGGACGAGGTCGCCAATGTTGAAATCTCGTTCTCGCAGATTTTTGTCATAGGTGTGCTTGATGCGATGTTAATAGACATGGAGATGATTAAGGGAAGCAAGACGGCGTTCGTCAAGTAACTCAAGTTGAGCTAAGCGATCTTGATGAAAGTCATTATTGGAAAGAATATCATGTAGATAAATGCGGAGAGACGGGATCTGTACTTTGAGAGGTAAGACAGCCTCTGTTCTGTACACTAGAGAAAAAGGGGTAGCACCCGTAGAGGTTCGAATGCTAGTGCGGTAAGCCCACAAAGCGAAGGGAATGTGAATGTGCCAATCCCTGCCTATGTCACTAAACACTTTCATGAGAATTTTGGTGATAATTTTGTTAGAAGCCTCGGCCTGCCCATTTGCTTGTGGGTAGTAAGGCGAAGAGAAACTGAGTTTGATGCCGAATGAGTTGCATAGCTTTTAGACAGTCTTTTTTTTTAAGGACTTGCCGTTATCGGTGATGATTTTATGAGGGACACCAAAACAACAGATGATATGGGTGGTGATGAAGTCGATGATCTTGTCGGCTTTTGTGGAGACGAGAGGAATGGCTTCCACCCACTTGGTGAAATATTCAGTGGCTGTGATGATGGATTGATGACGAAGAGACAAATGAGGGTTAATCTCACCGATGAGATCTAAACCCCACTGAGAAAAAGGCCAGAAATCCTGAGCAATTTGTAAGGCGTGACTAGGAAGATGAAGCAAGTTAGAGTGCTGCTAACACTTGATGCAACACTGAACATAGTCGCTACAGTCTTGATGAAGGGTAGGCCAATAATAGCCCAGACGAAGGATGCGTTTGGCAACCGAATTTCCACTGAAATGTCTACCACAAATCCCATCATGGACTTGCTGAATGGCTTGAGATGCTTCAGTGGAGGTGAGACAGTGAAGAAGGAGGCCGTCGAAGCCTCGCTTATAGAGAAGACCCCCTAGCATGGTATAGCGAGCAGTACGCTTGATAAAAGCTCATCGTGCATTACTAGAAAGGTTAGGAGGAATGACAGAGAGAGATAAGAAGTCTACAAGTTGCTTATACCAAGCATCTTGTGGGCTAGGGTCTATATTGTTGACATGATGAATGTGAGAAGAGATATATGAAGGCAACGGCACACGACGCACCATGACAAAAAGTCTGGATGCAGATGAGGAAGATGGGATATGCGAAGCGAGAGAAGCCATGGTGTCAGCAAACTTATTCGTAGATCGAGGAACAGTCTGCAGGAGGTAATGATCAAAAGATGCAAGGAGAATGTCAGCACGGTTTTTGTACCTTTGCAAAATTTCATTTTTATAGAGGTATGAACCGTTGACCTGATTGACGACGAGCTGTGAGTCGCTGAAGATGTTGATGGACTTGATGCTGAGAGAGAGGGCGGTTTGAAGTCCCAAAATTAAGGCCTCATATTCGGCCATATTATTGGTACAATCAAAGTCGAGTTTAAAAGACAAAGGCATGGGCTCCCCTTCGAGTGGGATGAGAATGACCCCAGCACCCCCACCTAATTGACATTTGGAGCCGTCAAAGAACATAGTCATCTGATAGGTGGTGTCGTCAGAGGAAAGCGCAGCGATAGACTCGTCAGGGAACTCATACTGCGAAGGTTGATTGTCAGTAAGAGGGGCATCTGCTAGTTGATCAGCGATGGTTTGCCCCTTGATAGATTTTTGGTGGATGAATTCAAGATCGAACTCAGCAAGCAGCATGAGCCACCGAGCCATACGTTGATTCTGATATGGCTTGGAGTGCATATACTTGAGAGGGTCGGTGTGGGTGATGACAAAGGTTTTGTGACTAAGAAGATAGTGGCGAAGCTTAGTAGCAGCAAAGACTAATGCCAAACAGAGTTTCTCGATATGGGTATACTGAGTTTCATAGTTGACTAGTGTTCGGTTGATATAATAGACTGCTTGTTCACGGTGATACTCGTCTCGATGCGCGATCATGGCATCTAACGAATGATGAGTGGCTGAGATATAAAGGTAGAAGGGTTGGTCATCTTTAGGTGGAATGAGAACTGGTGGAGAGACCAAATAGCGTTTTAAGGCTTCAAAAGCCTCTTGACAGTCCTTATCCCATGTAAAAGAGACGTCCTTCTTAAGGAGATGATGAAAAGGTTGGCAGCGGTCAGAAAGCTGTGAGATGAAATGACGAATGGACTGGAGCTTGCCTTGCAAACTGCGAAGCTGCTTGAGATTGGTCGGGGGCGGCATTTCGAGGATAGGGTGAATCTTGGCAGGATCTATCTCGATGCCACGAAAGGAAATGATGAAGCTGAGAAGCTTGCCAGAGAGGACCCCAAAGACACATTTCTTGGGGTTAAGATGAACATTTTACTGAAGAAGACGAGAAAAGATGATTTTGAGAATGGTCAGATGGTCACGACGAAGTTTGGACTTGCTGAGCAGGTCATCCACATAGTCCATGATTTTGTGAAGGAGATCGTGGAAAATGTAGGTCATGGCGCGCTGATAAGTGGCGCCTACGTTCTTCAAGCCAAAAGGCATGACTTGATAGCAGAAAGTCCCCCATGGGGTAATGAAAGTAGTCTTGTGCTGATCTTCTAGAGCGATCAGGATTTGATTATATCCTAAAAATCTGTCCATAAGAGATAACATCTCATGGCCGGCCGTAAGATCAACAAGCTGGTCAATGTTAGGAAGAGGAAAGTCATCTTTAGGACAGGCTAGATTAAGGTCGCGATAGTCCATGCAGATCCAAATCCCCCCAGTTGCCTTGGTGACTGGGACGATGTTAGAGACCCACTATGGATAATCGATGGGCTGGATGAAGGAGACAGAAAGGAGGCACTGAAGCTCTTCTTTGACAAGGAGGGCAACGCGAGGATGCATCTTTCAAAGCTTTTGCCTGACAGGCTTAGCCTCTGGTTTGGTGACAATGTTATGGGTAACGATGGTGGGGTCGATGCCAGGCATATCACTGTAAGTCCAGGCAAAGGCCTTGCTATGGTTGAAAAGAAACTGGGTATAGTCAAGCTGCTCCTGAACGTCTAAAGATTGTCCAATCTTTAAGACATAAGGAACATCAGAAGAAGGAAGGTTGATGTCAATGGTTGATTCATTTAACATAACCTGGGTCTCAGAAGGGAGGGAGCGCTGGATGAAAGAATCGTCAGCGCCCATGTAAGAAAGAATGGCATCGTCGTCAACGCAGTGAATAGTGTGAATGGTTGCCGACTCATCTTCGATCATGCTGGGAAAAATGAGAGGGAGAGACTTGGATACCCCATTGAGATGATAAGTCAAGGGGTCCAGGCGGATGGTGTTTATGGAAAAAAAAAACTAGGAGGAATGGAAACCACTGACTCCGTAGGTGAAGGGGGCAGAACAGGCGAGTGTGGAGGAGATTGGTCAATGATTGGTTCAGGACAAAGGTCTACAGGGTCTTGAGTGGGGTCGTGATATCCCAGACCATACCATTTCTTGGCATCGTCATCATTGAGCGGTTGGATAGGCTGATGGGAGCCCTGCTCATAGCGTCTGAAACCAAAACCCTTCCATGCACACCTGTGAAGATAAGTGTGTGCGAAGGCGGGGTTGCCAAGAAATGAGAAATCTGATGTGAAAGGTTGAGGTGAAGAAAGAGGATTACCGTCAGTAGGAGCTTGATTAAGCCCCCCATAGATGAGGTTAGTACGGAGGTGAGGGGGACCATAAGGTATGATCATCCCAATCCGATGGTCGTAGCTGGGGCTGTGATGAAGGCATCCATACTCTTGTGGAGTTTGGAACATGTCTAAAGCCAACAAGCGATACTCTCCCAATGAAAGTCTTTGGAAGACGTCTTCCATGGGGTCTATGGTCGTCGCTTGAAGGGGAGGTGTAAGGGTGACCACCTGTTGCGAACTGGTCGAAGCTTCTGCGGATGGAGGCGATACCGGGGTTGATGGCTTGATAGGAATGAGGACATCATTTGGACGGTAGGTGGTGTTGCAAGTTTTGAAGGGCGAAGGGTTAGCGGGAATGGTGTGGACTTGTCTATCATGCTCAAATTTCACACAACAGTGCAGGGTGGAGGGGACACAGGCCATGGCATGGATCCAGGGTCGGCCCAGCAAGATGTTGTATTAAAACTCTCCTTCGATGATGTAGAAGAGCTCCGGGACTGTGCGTGGACCAACGCGAATATGAAGGATGACTGTGCCAATGGTCGTGGCAGTAGTGTCATTAAAAGAGCGCAAGATTGCGTCAGTTTTGGAGACGTAATTCTTGGGAAGAGCCAACTGATCAAAGGCATGGGTGGAGATGATGTTGATGCTAGCACCTCCATCGATCATAATGCATTTAATACGTGTCTGATCGATATAGGCAGTGATGAAGAGGGCAGTGTCCTGATCTTCCGTGTTGGATGTGGGAATCTCAGAATTGTTGAATGTGATGGAGGCAACAGGGGCTAAGGAGTGGACAAGGGCAGCAAGTGGTTGGGGATCCTCGGGTTGGACCTCCGCTGCCTGCAGGACTTGGATGAGGGCTTGACGATGTTGGGGCGAGGTTTGGATGAGATCGTAGAGGGACATCTTCACAGGCGTTTGGTGAAGCTGTTTCAACATGGAGTCGTGGATTGGTCCGAAAGAAGAAGAAGAAGAAGAAGAGGAGGGTTGAGGCGCGCCAAGGATAGAAATCTTAGGTTTAGGCGGTTGAGGTGGATTGACAAAAGGGTAGGTCCAAGGAATGGCAGCTTTTTCTTTCGCCTTGTCCTTTTGTGACCTAGTGGTGATGTGGATGGCATTGATATCAAAGATGGGAGGTGAAGGTGAAGAAGGGGTTGTAACCGGTTGATGAGATGTGGATGGATTTGAAGAGGTTGAAGGGTTATGAGAAGAAGTCGGGGGTCAGTTGAAAGTGTCCTCAAAGAGAAGAGTGTCTTTCTCCAGATAACGGCGAATGACAGCCTTGAGGGCATAGCAAGTCTCGGTGTCGTGTCCTGGCATACGATGATATAAACAAATATTCGTGTCGTCGAACCAGGAGGGTTTAGATTCGAGAGGTTGGAAGGGTTTGATGGGTGGAAGAGTTATGCTAGAAGTTTGCAAAAGTCATTATAAGATTAAAGAGTATGAGCCCACTAAAGGGTCCGTGCTCATCGATGTATGCAATGTCGGTGACTTTTGCTTGGGCGAAGTTGGAGGGGGTTTTTGTACCACCTTCTGGGTTGATGGTACGATGACAGGCAGAGACAATACATTCTTCATGAGAGGTACCGCCCTTTTGGGAGAGGGTAGGCTTGCGGTAGGTAAAGGAAGCAAAGGAGGCAACCGGTTTTGATTAGAGTTTGAAGTGGGAAGGATTCTGGTTAGGGTTGAAGGATGCGGGCCCAAAATGGAGGGCAATGGTGACGGAAGAGGAGGCATTCGCCTCTGTGGTTTGGCAGTCTTTTTTGATTTAGGTTGAAGACTACTATTGGTTGAAGTCTGGTTTAAGTCCACCTTCACTTGTGGATGAGTGAGGTTGGAGACGGGGCGAACGCCAAGTGATATGATAGGTTTAGGCAGAGTAGATGAGGGTTTTGGTTTTGATGAGGTTGATGAAGATGTAGACGGTTTAGAGGTGGAAATCTAATTTTTGTTGATAGTCTTAGGAGGTTCTGCCATGGGAGGATTAGCAGCATGAGATGAGAGGGCATGGGCTTGTTGAAGAGCTGTGAGACGGTCCCACAATCCCTGATGTTCCACTTTCCTAGAAGGGAGAAGTTTGAGTCTCTCCACTAGTCGGGAAAATGGCTGAGAAGATGCGGGATGAGGTTCGGGTTCTTGAGAGGATGTCGACGGTTGTGGGATGGAAGGTAAGACGGGTGTAGTAGTCTTGGGCCCAAAGCATGGTGAAGTCGTGATAGGTTCATCTTTAGCTGGAGACGAAGGAGAGATGGGTTCTTCTCTGGGTGGAGAAGAAACTGGAGAATGAAGCTCCTCAAGCAGGTAAAGGGTAGGGATGATAGTGCCCTCCACTTGCAGTCGAGGAGTAGGAAAGGTTGGGTCCTCCATGGGCAGTAAGAAGGAAGATGGTGAAACTAGCGGTGCTGGTAAGGTCGAGGCATCCTCCAAAATGAGAGAAGTTGAGGGAGAACTAACCAGAGAAAGAGGTTCGTCCACATGTGATGGACTGATGGATGAACTCACCTCTTGAGGTTGGTTAGAAATGAGGGGTGAGACCGTATTGACTGTTCGAATATTATGTTCATGGGTATTGTCAATCAAGGTCTGGACGTTGTTTTGGGTTGGTGGATGATTGGGGAATGGTTGTTTGAAGATATCGATACCCTGATTAGGAGGGGCATTGGGATTGTCGAGGATGAGGTCACCCTTTTCCAACATGTCTTGGATTATGTTTTTAAGGGTTTTACAGTTGCTCGTGTCATGACCTTTAACACGGTGGTAGTGGCAGAAGTCATTTTCCATATACCACGCAGGGATGGCGCGTGAGGGATCAAATTGTGGTGGTGGTCAGATCTGAGGGAGATTGAGGGCCCCTTGTTTGATGAGTTTTTTCAGCATAGATGCGTATGATTCTCCAAGTGGAGTAAACTGTCGCTGTATGTATCTCTGCTGAAATTGGCGAGTGGCACTCATAGATGTGGATGGTTCACATTGATTAGTTGAAGGTGAAGAGGAAGAAGATCTAACAACCATAGCATTTGCTGAAGCTTTAGATTTAGGATTGGACGAGGAAGGCTTAAAAGAGGGGTCATTGGTTTTGGAGTTAGGATTCTTACTCCGCAACTTGACTTTATTCTCCTCGACAGCACGTAACTCAAGTTTACGAGCCATCGTGAAGGCTTCGTCAAAAGTGCGGAAGGTTTGAACCCTCAAGGTAGAAGAAATATGTTTAGCGCAGGCTTGAGAGAAAATTTCAATAAGCTCAGGTTGAGGTAAGGAAAATGAAAGCTGATTGATAAGGCCCCTCCACCGAGCGACGAAATCAGCAATAGATTCATCCTCGAACTGGCGAATAGAATAGAGGTCTATGATGGAGACCTTCTTGGTGATATTGATGGATAAATGATCGAGGAAGAGCTGGGCCAGCTGAGTGAACGTGAAGATGGAATGGCTGGGAAGAGAGCTGTACCAGTCAAGTGCAGCACCTGAGAGAGACATGGGAAACGTGCGTAAGAGCAACGCATCGTCATGGGCGATAAGGTAACAGGCATGTCTGAATGCCCGTAAATGTTGTTGTGGGTCTTCCTTGCTTTGGAAATGAGAAAACTTAGGAAGTTCCCACTGGTTGGGATATGGTCTGATGGGGACAGAAGGATGGATGGGCTCATTACAAATTTGTTCGTACGAGAGAGTGTTGCGTGAGCCGGAAACGGAGGTCTCTAGGTTAGACATTTTATCCATCAGCATCTTGATAATATCTACTGATGGATTGGCGGGTGGAACACCTCCTAGATTGTAAGGTGCTTGAAAGAGGCTGGAAGAGGTATACGACGTAGTCGGTTGTACCAATAAGGGTGCAACGTACGGATGACTAGTCGTAGGGACAGAAGAAGTGACTAAGGATGGTTGGATAGAAGGCATGGCTAGGTTTGATGTTGTCATGGGAGGTTGGTTAGAGGTGACATGGGCCAATGGATAGGTAGCCACCTTAGTGTTGATAGGAGTAAGGGTAGGCAGAATAGAGACGACCAAGTTTTGAAAGGGGGTAGAAAGTGGTTGAGTGGGCTGAGATTGATAGGGGCCGAAACCCAGGTGAAAGTGGGCCCAACGATGGAAGGAGAGGCCACACTTGGATGGTTGGTAAAAGGTTGGTCATTGGTTGAGGCAACAGCCTGGGTATCTAAGGGTTGGACTACGGACGCCGTTGATACGGCCGCAGTCTCGAGGAAAGAAGTCAGCATTCCATAAATTGGATTGCCCAAGGAGTCTCGCGTTCGGATATTCGTGAGATAGTGTTGCAAGGCTTTTACGTTGAGGTCCAAGAATCATGTGAAATCTTGGTCCCCTTCTGGGATAATAGGCATTTGGGTCGGAGATGGTCTGGTAGGAGTCCTTTCAGTTTCTGAGTTGAACTCCATTATAGGGCTGGTTACAGGCGGGGTAGACGGAAGAGGATGATGCCTCGCGTGATCGACTAGACCCTTGGCTTGGCTACGAGTCAAAACCATTCAAGGCAAAGAAGAACGTCCTCACAAGCTCAAACAAGTAGATAAGAACTAGAAAAAGGATGAAGACACAAGCAGATCCTAAAACCCTAGAAGTAAATTATTAGGATTATAGTGGCTTATGCCTTAGAATGTGTGTAGAGGAAGATTGGCTTTGTGAGTCGGGTCCTAGAAGAAGCAGTCTATGGATGGTTTCAGATTTTGTTATGGTGCTCAAGAAGTCTATGTTAGCTTCCGTACAGGCCTGGGCTAAGGAGCAAGCTCCCCTCACTTCACGATTCCAGTGGTTAGCTGGTTTCACTTAGCCAAAATATACTTCCACTATAGTTTAGACTCTGCCAGAGAACAGAGTTGGCTTTCCCCTTGGTGATGAAATCCAAGTAAGATCATCGAGACGGGTAAGGTATCCACTGGGGGATGAAATCCCAGTCGGCCCTTGTCTCAGGTAAGTTAAAATGTTTGTTTTGTGCAAGTGGTTCAGTCGTGTAACATCAAGTGATCTAGATTAATTCAATATGCGGTTTAATTACTATGTGTGGTCTAAGAGATGCAGGCAAACAAAAATGAATGCAAAGTGTTTTAATGCCCAAGTCAAAATGTTTTGTTCGTATGAAGACGAATGGAGAAAGAGTCGAAGAATATGAGTTTTAGCTAGTCTAGAAGTGCAAGAAAGAAAGAAATGTTCGTTTTAGTCCTGCTTATGATGTCGTTTAAGAAGAGACGAAAGGAGGCAAAAAGGAAGGAACCTAATGCACCTATATGAACGAAAGAAAGAAAGAACCCAAGGAAGGCCCTAGCGTCCCACCGGGTGTGCCAGAATGTTTCTATGCAAAATTGCTTTCTAAATTCAAAGAAGAAATAAGAAACTAAAAGAAATGGTCAAGGCTAGAAGATACCTGATAAAGTTGTGCGCACCGAAATCAGACGTTGGAAGATTCTCCTCTTTGGCTGTGGAGGAATGACACCTGAGAATAAAAGAAACTGAAACATGGAAAAACGTTAGTCAAAGATATGGTGGGCTGTCAGGCGAACGCCCGATCCCAGAAGTATGAATACTTCCTAGAAGGATATCAACCCACTGATAAAAAAGCAAAATATTGGACTAAAGTAGATATAATGAAAGATAAAATGACAGGAATAAAGGAAAGAAAGTAAAATGCATACCTGATAATGAAGTAAAATGTTCTGTGCAGTCGCCGATGTCGGTCTCTGTGTTACCAGTGTCGGTTAGGGAAACTGCCGACGTCGGTTAAAGTGTCAGCGTCGGTCGGGGTAGTGACCGGCGTCGGTCGAGGCAAGTTCTGGACAGAGTCTGGACGAATTGCAGAAGCTCTGACAGAGTTGGGATAGGGTTTGGTCAAGGTCAGGACAGGGTTTGGACAGGGTCGGGACAGGGTTGATCAAGGTAATGTCGAGTCTGGGTAGGGTCTGGGGGTTTTGGACAGGTTCTGGGCAGGGTTTTGGACAGGTTCTGGTTGAGTTGGGAAAGGGTCTAGTCAGGATAAGGTCGAGTCTAAACAGGCTCTGGGGATTTGCAGAAGGTCGAGTCTGGACAGAATATAGAGTATGGAAATAACAAGCAAGCAATAACCAAAAATAAAAATAAATAGATGAGGATACTTACCTGTCACAGTGCGAAGACATGATTGACGTTGTTGAAGTTGTCTGTGCAGTGCCGGATTGAAGCGAATGCAAATTGGTTGATGCCGGAGTTGGTTGATCGTGAGAGTGTTGATTGCAAGAGTCTGTGAATGTTAGAGTTCGGGCTCGATTGATTGATTTATTAGCCTCTCGAATGGTTGGCAGATGCTGATGAAGGCAAGGGGCGGTTCGAGAGACAGTTTGATAACCGTTCGGGAAATCGATTGGGAACCGAATGATAACTGATAATGGATAACGGTAAGGTGACCGACGTCGGCAGAATTGCCGACGTCGGCCAATAAGTGACCGACGTCGGCGACGTCGGCCGGGTAACGACCATCATCGGCAGATGCACAATGGGGATAGAGTCTAGCTTTAGCTCTGTGCTCATTTTTACATGCTACCAGGGTCAAGGTTAATGGAAAAAGTGATCGACAAGGGTTAAATAGGCAAAGAAGAATAAGATGGGGAATGACCAGGGGAGTCGACACGATTTTGGTGTCTACACTTATAGATCAATATTTAATTGAAAATATGATGATAGTGCTAAAGTACAAGAAAGAAGTCCATTCCATGTCTATTATAAGTCTTACAAATCCCAACATTCGGGTAGCCAAGAGCTTGGCCATGACCGAGCTAGGGGCATAGAGGTGGATATGTCCCACCTCTATGTTAAAAGATAAATGGCCAAGGGGACCAAGTACAATTATTCCTAATTCATTACTAAGAAAAGTGAGTAAAATACTGTGAAGGCACATTACCTACCCAACCACAAGTTTCCTTGGGGTATAGTTATATTTTTACTTATTTTTTAGGATATTGGCATCCTAAAATATTTTGATAAATAATTAAAGTGGGTCTACCCACTAGAGCACACGTTCCCCGTCGATATACTAAAATAGTTCACATGTTCTAGAACCATCACACCCTCCTATAAGGAAAATATAAAGGGTTGGTAAGAGGGGATTAAGGAAGCTTTTGGGAATGAATGGAATGTGCCTAAGGATATGACCATATAGATAGGAAGCTATGCCAAGTTTGCTATGAAATAACATTATTTACTCACACAGATCTGGTTTGATACCACTGATAACTTGTCAAGCTAGTTCAAGTTTCCTTATACATTTACTACTAAATAGTTCATGGATTTTGTTAATCACATTCAAGATGCATGCTCGATGAATATTGATTGTGACAAGATTGATGTTGAGATTCACACTCTTCACAATCTCTATGTCTATCTTGAAATGGAAACATATACAGAGTGTTATGAATTAGGTAAAACTAATATCAATCCTTTCAAAAATAATTGTGGAAGGTAGAATCTGGTTGGTTTACTATATGCTTAGGCCATGAAGGAAAACATCGAGAAGCCATGAGGTAGAGAAAGAACTACTCCCCCATCAACTAGATATATGCATAAAATAAAAGTCACAGAAGGAGAAAAGGCCAAGACCTAAGGCCACTAGTTCTATCAAGGTATAATAATAGCCTATGGATTCCCCCAAATGACAAACATAGGCCTCATCACCAATAAGATCCTAGGGGATACCTATAAAATAAAAGGATGACATTATTGCATCCCAACTAGCTTCCTAATTAGAGATAAAGATTATCCTAAAATAGTCAAAGCATATCCTAAAGGGAAAATTGGAAAGGATCTCACTTTTCATCTTAATGAATAAAAACCTACTGATGAGAAACAAATAGATAATGAAATTCCAAATCCCAAGGAAGAAATAGAAAGAGGGGAAACCCACATCATAGAGGACCTTATCACTAGCTACAATGAACAATGGGAAAAGATATTAGAAGTCATAGATATAGAGCATGACCCCAAAAATGGCAAGGAACCAATGAAAGAAGTAGAATAGTATTAGTAGTAGCCAAATTTGGGCAATGAGGACCTTCATACTTGTGTCATATTCCAACAAGATATACCACTCAAACAGTTGCATATGTGGGATTACTTCCCTGAATATGAGTCTACTAAACAAACTCGATTTGAGTTATATTTTTTAATGGATATATATAATGATTAAGGATTATTTAATATCCCAAATTCCATCATCAATATAATCTCAGAGGTGGTAGAAGTTTTAGACATGCTTTGAGTGGATCCCCTTAAATGTTTAGTAGCTCAAGTAGGCACAACCCTAATAAAGTATTCTATAGAGGTTTCTAGGTAAAACAATATCAATATAAATGATGTTGGTAAGATTCTCCACAAGCATTAGGAGGTTGTTCACATGTATTGAGAAGATCACGAGAAATAGTACAAACTTGAATAAGAAATTGAAGTGCTTAAGTGACAATAAGATGTAATTGAGGCATCTCAAATAAGGACATTAAGCCTTTTTTAGATAATTTTGAGGAGTGAGCCATCACTTTCATATGGTATTCCTATTACCAAATATTTCATAAATAAATTGGAGACACTCATGTACCTCTTTGTAAATAAATGAAAAACCAGGTGAATCCTCTACAAGAAAAGTTATGGGTAATGAAGAAATTTATAGAGGCCATGGACATTTGTCAAACCTTTTGAAATAAATTGGGCACTACTATTCCAATCACTGATGGATTTTTTATACTTGTTGTGATTTAATAAAGTTTTGGAAGTACGACTTCACCCTAAGGAAGTATAGGGTCAATAATTTTCTGAGAATGCACTAAACATCAAAAACATGGCCTAGCAAATGAAAGTTTTCCAATATGTATAATAACTTAAAAAAATAATCACCCATTGATAGGAGATTAATGTTAGATTATTAGTGATTTGGGAGAAGGATTTGGTGGAGATTTGGTCACTCAAAGACACTAAAAAATACATAATTTCTTATATTGAGATTTTGACAACTCAAGCAGATGGTTTTCTAGAGCAATATGAGGAGATGAAATGATTGAGAGGTGAAGTGTAAGTCATTAATTCTAATCTTTAGATATCCCTAAACCGATTATAGGAGCTCAAGTACCAAGTGTAGTAGTTTTTTCCTAATTTTTTATTATCTAAGGAAACTTCAACATAGTCTGGGATGGACTATCAGTTTAGTAATGGGTGATGTTGGACCACAAACTTTGTAGTAATATATTTTAAGCATTTTAGAGTTAGTGCAAAAAAGAAAGCGTGAGAGAATATAATGGAGTACCTCAAAATGAGAGAGAATTCCATGGAAGAACAAAGTAGATGAGCTTGGTGAGGAAGATAAAGTTGTAGAAGATAAGGAAATGGAGAATTAAGAACATAAGACATAGGACACAAAAATTGTAAGATTAGGACAAGGGCATAGGAAGTATAAATGATTATGAATCAATTTATGAAAACATAAATCATTAATAAACCACAAATATAGAACCACCTCATGAGGGAAGAGGAAAACATACACAAATATATAGCATAGAGAGAGTATATAAGAGTTGTGAGGCTCGAGTCAAAAGGGCTTAATTGTTATATCTCACCATAAAAATTTTGAAATAGTCATTTACTTATCATCTTTATTTGTATGAATGATATAACTTGAGAAGGGGTTAGATTATGTATAAATACCCCTTATCTTTGTTTATAAAATTTTGGTGTTTTTTTGTTGTTTGTTGGTTAAGTTTTCATAGATGTGTGTAAATGGATAGAGATTGTTGTTGAAATACATGTGTAATCCTCTTTAATGAAATGAATGGAATTACTATTATATATGAAATCTAGTGTGTTAATTTATTTATATGAAATTGATTAGAATAACATAGGGTGTGTTGAAAGAGTAAAATGGTAATTCTAATATGATGACTAATAATAATGATGATATATCTAACCCCAGTGCCTAAGCATAAATAGAATTAAGCCTATCCACCATCATGTGGTAGAATCGATGGGAACCAGTCTAGGCTTTGTGCCTCAAGTGAGTGTGCAATGTCACTAATCACATGATATGTCAGTGTACTAGTTCATTGGTTTTTTCCTTATTTTAGGTGCACAACTAGTACTTAGTCAAGTGAAACTAAGCATAAAATACCCCAACAACATAATATACAAAGAGAGAGCCTATACATTTTGATCTATCTTAAGATAGGCCTCATGATGTTTTATTGACACTATTAGATAGGAGGATGATCACACTTCCTCCTAATAATTATCATCCATCATACCATCTAGAACTATATAGGAATAAACTATATTCTAACTATAATTGCATCAATTGTCATTGGAGTAATGATAATTATGCAATCAGAGATCGAATTAAATAGTATGTTGATATAGGCCTTATCACATTTGTGAAGGGGACATCCACGTCTCTTTATCCTCATTATCATAGATCCAATTCTTTCATGACCAAGTTATCCAAAGATGTCTCTAATAAGTAACCAATGGTTACTCATCAATGAGTAGTTAGTCTTATAGAACACCCAGTTATGTAAAATTTATTGCACCATAGAGTCACAAGAAATTGTAGCCAATATAAAGAGTTAGACCAACTTACAACAATATGGTGACACAATAAAATTCAATTCAACCAAGAGTCATAGTGAGAAATCAAATCAATTTTTTTACAACTGATCATACACATATTACTACTACTATAGATATGCCCATAATAGTGTCAACACTAGTGTACAATCATTCAATTACATATAATCAACAGTATGGTTCATAGTTCCTTTTTCCTTCAAGATGGATGGATGATTTTTCTGGGTTCAGATAGTTTGTACATCATTTATAGATAAACCATTACATAGTCACATTACTAGTATTATAACATATGCAATTAAAAACATCAATCACATATGTCTTCAAACATTTACAATGCTATAATCACATACAATTATCAAGATAAAAACATGTCAAAAATATATCATATTTATATATATTTAAAAGTTTGTAGATAATGTTAAAAGTACATCAATTTATAATGGTAATATGGTCCACATGACCTCCCTCCTCACTATCTTATATATCACCAGCCATATGATACCTAGAGATTAAGGGCCTAGAATCACCTCAAATCATGGAGTGTGACCTATATCTCCTATTTATATCCTCATACACTACCAATAATGCCTTCACATCGACATGTTCTCATTGCAATCAAATGTACTCATATAGTATCCTAGGACTTAATATACCGATAGATCATGTGGGGTCATCTCTTGCCTACCCATATCATCTCTCTATTGCATATATCCAACTACACACCACAAAAATAGGAAAATAACAATAGTTAGTAACCAAAATCCAATACAAAAATGGTATGGAAACAAATAGGGCACATAATCCTATCATATCCCTTTCTACTAATGTACTGAGGACTAAAACACCCTTTGAATGACTATAACATTGGAGAAGAGTGATATATATAGGACATAATCACTACAAGAAGGATAGTAGTGTTTCAGGGTGAAAACTACAGGTCTCACAATTTGACAAAAACTAAACTGAACATAGTTTTCATAGAAATCAATCAGACCAGTTTTATGTAATTATAAATTTTGCCTCCTCATCAACCTAGATAAGGGCCTCTACCTCCTCATACCATGTGTAATTTATCACTCTCTTTTTTGGCATCTTCAACACACTTAGAGCTCAAATTTTCAAATTCTCAAAATACCGTGAATGAGTCAAGACCTCTTCTAAAGCATCTCATAAGGACACATTTTGCGTATGATTCACTACTAAGGTATTAGCATCGTATTATTTAACCATGTATACTTATAAATTTAATATGTAATATCTTGAAAACCATAACTCTAATATAATAATTGTTTCTTCCATACATAATAAAATCTTGACAACTTTAGTACCATATAGATCTCACTCCTATACATATTCACTCACCACCATGGTAATATATAATCTATGCCTCTGACCAATTCTACTATTGTTGAAGAAAATATATCAACTTCAATCCCCAATTGATTTCCTACTAGTAGTCATTTGATCCATTCTAATAATCTTACCCTATCTACTTCACTAGTAATTCCCATGCTACAAGTTATCACTTTTGGCTTGACCTCATTACAATGGTTTCATCTCTCTCACCAAAATGGGGGAATAGATCTAAAATATTCATAACTAGATCAAAAACATAGTTACTCTAACCTACAAAATGATTCATATTTACTTAGTTACTCAGACCTACAAAGTGATTCAAATTTACTAGGTTACTTAGACCTACCTAGTGATTTATATTTACTCAATTATTCAGACCTACACAGTGATTTAGATTTATATAGTTACTCATATTTGGCTTAGATTCTAAGATATACATAGGACAATGGTTTTTGTTTTCAAAATTATCATAGTTTATTACAATATTTAGTAAATTTAATTATATAATTTTACATAGATTACAGTAATGAAGGGTATGCACATAATGAAAGTGTTGGGGATCTAGAACAACAAACATGCTCTGATACCACTTGTTGGGAGAGGATGTACACCGGAAGCACACAATTTGATTACTAATACCAAGCAACTTAATATGCGGAAATTAACCAGATTCACCAAGTAACTAGAATTCAGAGTAACACATGATATGAGAGACAATACCAAATTGTATTAACACTTTATACAGAAAAGAATACAATAAAGAAGATGCCACTTCTTCTCCACCACCTTACAGAGGTTTCCCACGCCTCAAGTGAACAGTAATTCTTCTCCCCAAAGCTCTCCCTCTCACAGGTCCCAACACCCAACTCAAATACAGAGTTGGTGTTCACCTCCCGTGCTCCACGCACACCACAAGTGCTCCACGCACTCCACAAGCACTCCACGTGCTCCACAAGTACTCAAGGTACTTCAAGTAGATCTCCCATGAATCTGCAACAACCTACAATTCAACAGACCATACTTATGGAAGGAACTCCCTTGCCTTCCTCTTGCTCTATCCGAGTACACACCTGTACTCCAAGTAGATCCTGCCTGATACTGCTCCCTGTTGTGTTGCTGTCTGTATGACCTTGCACACCTGCAAATCAAGCAATGGTTCCAATCACCTGTGAACCTCGACCTTGCACACACATACACCTGCAGATCAACGATCTTACTTATTGAAGAACCCAGCTGGCTCTCCAATCCAGCACCAACACACCTGGTACTGTGGCACTAGGAGGAACGCACCATAGCTCTACCTCACACACAGAAGGAGCTTATAATTATGCTCTCTTACTCCCTAGCACACTTTTCCAATACAACCAAGAGTCTATTATATAGATCTCATCCAAACAATGATTAGACATCTAATTACCATAATTAGATCCGCAGCTATGAGTCTAAAATTAGCGCTCATCATGCAAACTCTTGGTTCGTTAGTTCACTGCCCGTAAATAACTCACAGTCGAACTACACAGGCGACCGACGTCGGTCCCTGTCCGCCTGGGGTCGCCGACGCCGGCCGATATATGACCGACGTCGGTTGCCTTCTGTCTTACCCTGCCGACGCCGGTTGGCCAGACCAACGCCAAACACTTCTGACACTCAGCAACTCATTCTACAACCTCCTCCATGTCTGCATCAGTGAAGCTTTTAGCTCCACAATCCTAACAATCTCCCACTTGGAGATAAACAGCTGCACTGTACCTGTACCTATACTCCGTCTAATCTGTTTCCTGGTTTGTATCCCTCTTCAAGCTCCCCCCTGAAGACAACCCACCACACATCCCGTGGTGTACCACCTGTCATCCGAGTACCCTGCCACATCCGAACCTACAAATACATGTAGTGAAGTCCTGACCCTGCATAGCAACACCTGCTGCCGATCCCTCTCAGAAAACCTGAGAATCCACTTCCCCGAATTGGCTCCTAACTCTCTGACAGCTCCCACTGCATGGGAATACTCAGGTCTATACCAGACCTCATGTGATTTCGGACACTGTACCTGTCCAGCCCTTAGTGTGCTCCGGTTCTGCATCCCGAACCTCGCCAACACCTGATTCACATCAGCTCCCACTCGAGACAAAATCAACCTGTGATCTCCATGCCTCCCATGTCAAAGAATTCCGCTGCTCCAAACTCCTCATGACATGCCACTGAACTAATCTTACCCTTAGCTCAGCAAAACCCTGTATGTACACCCCTGCTAGCTAGCATACTATCCACATACAGCAACAGAATGATGTCATGACTCATCATCCCCCTGGTAAGACAAAACCACAGTAGTTACCTGACACTGACTGAAGCCATGCTCCGTCCTCCACCTGTCAAACCTGGTACCACTGTCCTGCAGCTCCACAAGACCACATACCTGGTCTTCCATCTCACGTATCCGTTCTCTCTATTCTTCTACTAAGGAATCCATTCGTCTCTGTGCTTTCATACCTGCTGGCAACTCTACCAAGACACACCTGTCTGGTTCTCCTCCAAGGAATCACATCCTCATCCATGCCAAGCTCACACCTGTTTCCTGGATCCTTCCTGCTCTACAATCAGAAACAAGTATGAAGAAGAGGAACAACGAATTTGAGGGCCTACTTACGCCTTCAGTCCTCCGTATGGGTGTTTGAGACTCCTTGACAGCGTGCTGTCCACCCAAAATTCGTTACAGTGACTGACCTCGGTCACCCCACAGTTTGCATCCGACCGACGTCGGTTTTATGCGTCTGTACCTGACTACCAACCTGCCTACGCTGGTGTCCCTGATGCCGACGTCGGTTCTCCTAACCGACATCGGTCTTATATACTGCCGACGTCGGTCCTGTGACCGACATCGGTCTTACCCTGCCCGACATCGCCGGCGTCGGTCTGCACATGACCGACCTCGGCACCTGTCTGTTCGACGCCGGTTCCTCCTGACCGACATCGGTGTCTGTGTTCGCCTGTGAGTGATGACTTTTTACCCGCGAGCTTCTTTGAATCAAAATCCATGTCCAAACTGCCCTGCTCAGAAGTATCCAGCCACATCCACTGGGTTCTGTCCGCCATCTCCTCCATGAACACCAAGGCTTTCTAGTTCTTAAGCCTATCAAATATATCTGTCTTCCGCTTAAGAACATGTATCTCCTTCCTGCTCATGTGACCAAGCCTACGAAGCCACGTCTCCGCAACAAAAGAAGAATCAGTAATATAAACAAGTAGATAAAGGATACCTGTTTTCTTACCACCAGCTAATTCAAGTGCATCCGCTGTGAGAGTTCTTGTGCATCTCTCATCACCCAATCTTTCTGAAGAAATTAGCCATATCTCCAAACCTGGGACCTGCATGACCTTCATCAACACCTGTGTGTTGGCCGCCTGCAATTTCAGCTTCACTTTTCCTTTGCCAACAATCTGACAAGGCTTACCAGCTCCTCTACCTGGAACTGCATGGAAAGAGGCAACCGAATCTTTTATCCAAGATTCAACTTTATCCAAGAAACCTGCAAACACATCCTGTGCAACAACACCTGCTACATCTGTATCTTCAGTTTCTTCATGCTGATCTGTTACCAACCAACAATAATCTTTTACCTGCTCTTTCTTTCCATAGGACCGTGAGTGACCATCTGTGCTTTTCAACTCCTCCATTCTTAGCTTACTTTGATCTGCAGTTGCTCTACTCCCACTCGATCAGAAACCCCTAAGAGTGCCCTGTAACCAAACACAAAACCTGCTTCCTCCAACCTCAGCTCAGATACCACCTGTTGGTATCAAGCTCAAGAACCTACAACCAAGGCTCTGATACCACTTGTTGGGGATCTAGAACAAAAAACATGCTCTGATACCACTTGTTGGGAGAGGATGTACACCGGAAGCACACAATTTGATTACTAATACCAAGCAACTTAATATGCGGAAATTAACCAGATTCACCAAGTAACTAGAATTCAGAGTAACACATGATATGAGAGACAATACCAAATTGTATTAACACTTTATACAGAAAAGAATACAATAAAGAAGATGCCACTTCTTCTCCACCACCTTACAGAGGTTTCCCACGCCTCAAGTGAATAGTAATTCTTCTCCCCAAAGCTCTCCCTCTCACAGGTCCCAACACCCAACTCAAATACAGAGTTGGTGTTCACCTCCCGTGCTCCACGCACACCACAAGTGCTCCACGCACTCCACAAGCACTCCACGTGCTCCACAAGTACTCAAGGTACTTCAAGTAGATCTCCCATGAATCTGCAACAACCTGCAATTCAACAGACCATACTTATGGAAGGAACTCCCTTGCCTTCCTCTTGCTCTATCTGAGTACACACCTGTACTCCAAGTAGATCCTGCCTGATACTGCTCCCTGTTATGTTGCTGTCTGTATGACCTTGCACACCTGCAAATCAAGCAATGGTTCCAATCACCTGTGAACCTCGACCTTGCACACACATACACCTGCAGATCAACGATCTTACTTATTGAAGAACCCAGCTGGCTCTCCAATCCAGCACCAACACACCTGGTACTGTGGCACTAGGAGGAACGCACCATAGCTCTACCTCACACACAGAAGGAGCTTATAATTATGCTCTCTTACTCCCTAGCACACTTTTCCAATACAACCAAGAGTCTATTATATAGATCTCATCCAAACAATGATTAGACATCTAATTACCATAATTAGATCCGCAGCTATGAGTCTAAAATTAGCGCTCATCATGCAAACTCTTGGTTCGTTAGTTCACTGCCCGTAAATAACTCACAGTCGAACTACACAGGCGACCGACGTCAGTCCCTGTCCGCCTGGGGTCGCCGACGCCGGCCGATATATGACCGACGTCGGTTGCCTTCTGTCTTACCCTGCCGACGCCGGTTGGCCAGACCAACGCCAAACACTTCTGACACTCAGCAACTCATTCTGCAACCTCCTCCATGTCTGCATCAGTGAATCTTTTAGCTCCACAATCCTAACAGAAAGTCCACATAGGGACAACTTTATTACTCATATCATACAACTTAGTTTATCAATATATCAGATTGGGGGCATCTTTCATGTCACATGTCTCTCATCTCCTAGTTTTTCACTAGATTATAAAGAAATAATGGTAGACCATGCCATTTTCTATGTTGTTTACTACTAAGATTATAGATTTGTTACTTAGATTATGTGGCTCAGTTGTTTAGTTATTAGATTGGGTACACTTTGCATGGAACATTATCCCTCATATATTAATTTTTTGCACTAGATTATATAGATGGATTGACAAATCTATGTCATTCTCATTGTTATTACACCAGACTCAATTCAGAATAATACTTACACTATTTTTTCACCATAATAAATATTATATCCATCTACAATAGTAAATTCAAATTGTTTTCACCAGACCTAGATTATTTGAGTTATGTGAGGTTGAGATTAGACAACTATTTTGACTTCTAGGAACATCTTGATGTAAGTAGGCCTCTTTTAGGTCTCTTACACTAGGTCTTCTAGGTATATCAATAGGGTTTGTAGCCTTCTTGAATGGATATGATAAACTTAAAAATATATTTTTATGTCTTATAGAGACTTTTGAGATACTTTTAGTCTCTACTTGATGCATCAAATAGATCTATTTGGTTATTTTCCTCTCTAATAGACTAAATCTCAGACTTAAAACTTCATAAAATGAATTTATGCATTATTTAAAACATTATAAATATCAAACAAAAAAATATTCAACCTTTTCCTATCTTGAGTTTCAAGGCAATTTGGAAAACTTGCTCAATTAGCCATCTTTTAGGCTTGAAACATAGGTCTGAAAAACACAACCACCTATATCTATTTTTAAAAATATATTTAAGGATTTAATAACCTGTATCACCTAAATCACATAATAAACCATCATAATACAAATTTTCATACAAAAATTATGGTTCATTTTAAATATATTCAACTTTTGGTGAATGAAACACTATTTTTTTAGGCTTTATTATAGGTTTGCAAAACATAATCATATGCATATTTATTTCCAAGATTGACCAAGACTTTAAAAAAATTATATAATTTAAATTACATCCTATATCATATTTATACAAAATTTTAATTCATTTTTTTGGATCATTTAGGATTTATGGCACTTTTTCTAGGTGAAACCTTGTCCTAGGGTTTAAGACTAAATTGCAAACCTAAGAGCACTAAAATTGATGGATATTGAGTTTTAAGTATGTTTAAAGGATTATTATAATTTTAATAAGATATTAAAGTCATTAGATTACTCTTTTAATTATTAATTTGGTGTTCAAATCCAAAAAATATGTTAATTTATCCTTTTTATATGATTGTAACACCTAGATTTTAAGAATTACAGTGTTTAGACATATGTCAAGGAAGCAATTAGTAAAAAAAAATGTACAAAAGTTTTTAAATAAATAAAAAAAGTAAATATTTTAATATAACATATATTCAATTAATAATTCAATAAAAATCTCCTTTTTATTCAAATATATGCAACTTCATATGCAGACATGTAACTCTCCATTAACCAACCTCCTACAAAGATTTTGCAAAATCAGAGTTAATGCTTGTTTTATTTATTTGATCTTCCTCTATTATCTTGAGCCTTATAATTTTATTATATATGTATAAACTTATATTTTTATTTTTTCAATACTAAATATTTCTTAACAATTTGTGATTTATCCCAAAACATGTTTATTTTGATGTATTTCCTACAATGGATGCATCTAAATTGGTCTTAAGATAGCTGTACATTGAGTAGAGGGTTGAATGAAATTTATACCTATACTCAGACCCTAAATAATCTTTATAATATAAAAAAATCCCTTTATAACATACTAAACCCCTTGATTTTCTTACTAACAAATTCAAATATTTGAATTTCCCATTTTAACAGGAAAGTAGAAAGAAGCTTAAAAGAGCTAGTTCATAAAAACCTACTAATTCTAAGACATTCCTAAGGGTCTAACATGATATTTTACACTTAATTATTACCATTACATAATAATATGAATCATTAGCATGCTTCTTATTGACATTTATTGACTTCTTCATCCTTTTAAGACCAAACTTAAACCAACTTTACATTGAATTTGATGATGCTCCCATATCATACTCCACAAGTGGGAAAATTTGAGTTCCAACTCAAATAGATCTTATTTCTTGTCTTCCAATTCTTATTAAATTATTGTCTCCATATTATAATAATTTTCTTAGTCATCTCCTTTTTCCATTTGATTTCTTTCGTGCTTATTTTTTTATCCTCTTATCTGTTTTTCTATCCCCTTATCTTATTTTGTTGTTTTGGTATCTTAGCTACTAGATTCATTAGATTCACACTCTTTAGAAGCTATTTGTCCTCTTTATCCTCCATTTCTATTTCCTCTATTTATATTTTGTCAAAAATTTCCCTTAGAGTTTTATTTTCAAGCATCACTCCTAATTTTGCTTTACAACTATTTCCTCTTACCCTTGTTAAGGCATACTCATATACTCCATGCCGATTTATTCCATTGAAATGTAGTATTTATGGGATTTACACAATGCCAACACATAAAATATTATTTCCAAAAAAATCATGAACTCACCTTGTTTTTACCTTCTTGGTTTATCTTCTTGTATCTTTTTGTTTTGTAGCTCATTCTCCATGTAACTTGATTGCTCATCCATTACTAATCTGAAAGTGTTTCCTTGACATCTTCTTGGGCTGATATTTTTCCTCATCAATATTACATTCTTATCCAAATTATCTTCTTATTGAGGATCTTTATTATCCTCCTTCTTTCTTTATTCTATCATGAACTCTTGTACTTCATCTCTTAGATTTTTCATATGATAATGGAGTATTTCTTGTTTTGGTGTCTCCATACCTACACAAATAACATTATTAACACAAATAAACTTACATTCAAAAGACTCAATTGTCTCTTCAAGAATCTCATGACCTTTCACATATTATTTATTTTTTATACCCTTCTCAAGTTTCTTACAAGAATTTCTTGATATCCCTATCAGCCTTCTAGGCTCTTCATTATTAGCTTCATTATGCCTCCTCAGTTTGTCCAACTATGGTGATATCTTCTCATCCATGGTTTTCTCAACCATTCCTTCTTTATCTTTTGACTTTAATGTTAGCTTTAAATATTTTGCCTCTCCTTTTTTGTTGTCTTTAAGTTGTTCTTCAATTGCTACAACTTTAATTTCAGTCCTCTCTTCTCTTATATTCTTAATCAACCTCACTTGTTTACTTATCCTCTTACATGGTTATATGCATGGATTATTCATGGAATTTTTCCCACTTCTACTCATGACTTCATGTGTTCCTCTTTTCATATAAATGTGTCCATATTCTTTCATCTCTATTACCTAACCTTTAATCTACTTGCAATGCCTTAGAGATCTTTGTTCAAGTACTTCATCTGCATTGCTTTTTTCATGATCATCATAAAATATGAATTTTGTCTTATTTATCTCATGCACCTACTCTTTGCCTTGTTATTTTCTTCCTTCATCTCTCTCATCCTCTAGGTTTAGGATCATTATTTTCTCCTGTTCCTCATATTGTGTATCTATAATTAATTCTTTGTGGTCCATTAGCAGTTGGTCTTCTTTTATTTTTTCATATTTTGATGCCTTAAATTGGGTACTTTATTAATCCATCTACATATCTAAAATCACACACTTAAACATGATGTTAGAATCAAAACATTGAGGCCTAATTACCTCTTTGACTTCTTTTTTAGGTTAATTTGCTAGCACCCTTATCATTATGTTCTAATTTATGATTTCTTGTTGCCTCTTTATTCTTTCAATAATCAGTTTAATCAGCCACTTGACTACCTTATTCATTATTATGAATAACCCTTGTTCTGAATGATTCAATTCTTCCAAATATTGCCTTAAACATGTTAAATCCTATTTCATTTCATTTATCTTCTTCTAAATGTCTTCTTAATTTTCCAACTCATTATTTATCTTCATTTGGTTCTTATTTATTTGTATTTGTTCCATTTTATTTCTACTTATTTTATTCATCTTGTGCCTCACCCAAAGATTCTCTTTGGTTTTTTACACTTCCAAGTATTTCTCACCTTGGATCTCTTCCAAAAAATTTTCACCTTGGATTTTTTATCCTTTAGCCTCAATTTTCTCTTTATCCTTACCTTCTTAAGCTTAAAAGTGTTATAAGACTTATAAATTATCTTTATTAAAGTTTCAATAACCTCTCTCAACTCCTCTATAACTTACACTTATGCAAAACTTTTCCCAAGAGCTTCAATTAAGCTCTAATACCATTATGATGTAAGTAAGCCTCTTCTAGGTCTCTTACACTAGGTATTCTAAGTATATCAATAGTATTTATATCCTTATTGAATGACTATGATCAAATTCAGCATATATTTTAATGTATTATAGAGATTTTCATTTTGTACTTGATTCTAAAGATAGGATTTAAAACCTTACCTTTAAGGTCTATAGTCTAATTAAATAAGTTTGTTTGGTTCTTTTCCTCTCTAATAGACTAAATATCATAATTAAAACTAAATAAAATGAATTTATGAATTATTTAACACATAAAAAATATCAATCAATAAAATATATAACCTTTTCTTATTTTAAGTTTCAAGGCAATTTGGAAAACTTGCTCAATTAACCCTATTTTAGGCTTAACACAAAGGCCTAAAAAACTCAGTCACCTATATCTAATTTTAAAAATATATTTAAGGATTTAAAACACATAAATTACATAATCAATAATCATACTAAAAAGTTTTATACAAAGATGATGGTTCATTTTAAACATATTCAACATTTTGTGAATAAAACCCTATTTTTTAGGTTTTATTATAGGTCTAAAAAACATATTTATTTAGATATTTAATTAAAAAATTTACCAAGCCTTTAAAACACTTATATCATTTAAATTACATCTTCTAAAAACTATATACAAAACTTTAAGGCATTTAGATGGATCATTTAGGTTTTAGGTGTGAAGTCACTATTCATAATCCATATTCACAAATCACTATTCAAAGTCACTATTCATGGTGATGTGTCATGATGGTGATGTATATGGTTAGTAATTTGGATGATTATTGATGTGTTAGGGCCCATGGAGGGTCTCCAAAGGGTGATCAATTTGATGTGATGGGAGTGGGGCATAACACTCCACCAAGGTACATTAGTTTTCTCCTTAGAAGTTGATTTTGTCTTGTGGTGAAAAAGACAAAGGGTTAGGTATAGGTAAAATTTATAATGGGACCAATGGTTCACATGTGTGGAGAAAGTAAAAAGGTTATTTCAACTCCTTTTGGACTTTAGTGTGCACATGGAAGAAGATGACAAGAGTTTACTATTGTTGATTGTTCTCACATGTTGAGTGGGAGACAATGTTTGGAGTCACATGGATTGGCTTGGATCTTGTCTAAAGTGGATGGTCCATTTTGTTGACCCTTTCATATGAAAACAAAAACTTTAATATTGATCACTAGTTCTCACATAGAATGTGGTGCATTTATTGTGCCACCTATGATGTTACTCTCATTCTTTATTCTTTGTTGTAAATGCATAAATATGCATGATCTCACTATTGCAATTCATCTTGTTAGAGGATCCATACAAGATTTTTCTTGAATAATTTTAGGTTGGATATTGGAGGTAGTGTTATTCTTGGTTCACAACCTTAATGCTTCAGGTATATGCATTGAGTGCTTAGTTTGTTAGCACTAAAGGAGTTGTAGGAGGAGTTGTGTATAATAGATTGATGTAGATTAATATGAAGTCTAGAAGCTACCATTTTGCCTATGGTTTTTTCCCTTGATTATTTTCAAGGGTTTCCACATAATCTCTATGTAACGTGTTCCCTCTTATCTCTTATTTTATATCTTGTTTTTTTGCATTATTTACTTGCACAGTAGGATATAACTTATTAATTTTATCATATAGTATCAGAGTTATTTTATTAATAACATTGGGTATAAGATCCATGGTGAAAAAATATTATTTGTGAGTGTTTTCTATAGTTGGATAGTTTATGCAAGTGGAAGTTAATATAATACGAGGAGAAACCAAGCTCAAAAGTAAAAAAAAGACTTTTTTTGTAGGTATCTATCTATGGAGCTATGGAGGATCTCTTGGTCGAGATCCTATTCTCTTCATGTTTCAAAAGAGAAACCCATAAATGAGTGGAGGATAAAGATAAAAAAACCTTTCTAGACAAGTCATCAACCTACATAGTGTTCTTATTGAAGATGAAGTAACATTATAACTCGAGGAGCAAGTTGGTCTCCTTTGGAGGAGGTTGAGGATAATGCATGACCTTTTATAGTTTGTAGTAACAAATCAAAGTAGTGTATGATGTGGTATCCTACTAACCAATTATTAGCTAAGATGTTGAAGATAAAAATCAATGCAAAAGAAGGAGGCAAAAATAAACTAGAAGTTGTACCTATTTTGAAGTAGTTGAGGATGAGTAAGATGAAGATGTAGATGAACAAGTGAGACCTAGTGTTTTTAGAAGGAGAATGTCATGTGTTTTGACATGCGCTGGAACAGTGATACATTTTGGATGCATTTTTAGGATCAAAAACTTGATAGGTGCATTAGTGAACTAAATAATGTGACAACTTCCTTGGAACTGTGATTGGTCCACTTGTGTGATTTTTGGCATGATTGGTAGCTAAAGGTTACATGTAAAAGATCAACTGAGACCTAGTGTTCTGACAAGAAAAAGATTGGTGTTGACCATATAACTCAGGGTGCTAGAGTGTTATGTATATGGTTATGGTGTTGGCTAGGTAGACCAATGCATGGAGTAACACTAGAGTAACATGAGTTGGTTTTTTTGAAACATTTGGTAGAGTAGGATGTATTTTAAATGAAGGCTCAAAAATTTGATAGGTGTAGTGATACACTGAGTAGAATGATGACTTCCTAGGAGCTATGATTGGTCTAGTGAACTTGTGTCATGTTGATAGCTAGAAGGCTATGTGGAGAAGTTTTGTTTTGAATTTTGTGAGATATTCGCTCCTCACTACTATCTAGAGTGATACGTGTACTTATTTTATTCAAGGAGTTGGAGCAGCATGTTTCCCACATGGTGATCTCTCTTAGGGAGAGAAAGATAGAGAATGAGGTAAAGATTTATTGGTTTGCATATTGAATAAATCACTATACATGTTTCTAATAGATGTACTAAGGGATTAAAGGATAGCCATTACCTTAAAGGAGATCCAAAGTGTTTAGTATAAGTTATTGATATGTGTTGATGACATGTTAGATGCAGGCCCCAACATGATCATTATTTTAATAGCTCAATGACTAGGACGTGATGAAGGTGATAGGAGGAGAAAACCAAGGATAGAGATACATAAGGATGGGAAAGCAAGTAAGTACCCCACTTATTGCATTATGATTTTTCTTTTGAGGAGCATCTTATAATAGAAGAGAAGATATGTTGTTATCTTGTGTATTGGATTCTTCAGGAGTAAGAAGACTCATGATGCCATGGTGAGCACTAAACTAAATATTCCCAAGTAGTGGGAGTTGTGAGAAGTTTATGGCAAAATCCAGATAGGAGGATTGGTCTATGGATAAGTGAGAGTCACTTTAGGTGTTGTAATCTGCTATGGAGGAGTAAATGTTGAGAAATCCAATCAATGTAGATAATTTTTAGTAGTGCAAGAAAACTTCTACTGGGTTTGTGTTAGGGCATCAGTGAGCATTGATAGTGTTAGATAATTTTGAACCACATACAAAAATTGCCTAGATGTTGATTAGAGTTCCTAATTGATCAATGATCAAATGGTTTAAGTAGGTTTCTCAATAGAATGAGTGGTCCAATGGTTTCATGTTGTTCACAAAACTTTTAAAACAATTTAATATTGCTTGAAGTATAGTTTGTCATGATATTAATGGTATGGACTTGTTGCAAAGACCTTATGGATGTCAAGAATGCTCAGGATAAGTATGGAAGTGCATAGTATTCATTTGGTTCTTCATTATGTTCATATAGATGTTTTGGGTCCAATGGTAGAAAATCCAAGTAGGCAAATTGATGCAGTCATATCTTACATGTGTGGCAATTTAAAGAAGAATTGATCATATGGGTCTACTCAAATTAGTACCTAGTTACTATGCACTAAGTTTTAGGTCATCTAATGAAGTGCATCAAAAGATATTAAAGTGCAAATTTGACCTCCTAGGTAGTTTGAGACTATATTCTATAATAGGTACATAGACATCATGCAAATCACATAGGGTAGCACACTTGAACATTTTGTAAAAATACATAGAAATATCCTGAGGCCAATGGATCAAGTGGGTTCATCCCTTTTAAAATTAAGACCATTTCTTATAATTTTGGTGCCTTCATGATTTTTACACTTTGAGATATAAATTTACAAAGATTGGTCAAATAATGAGAGACATTCGTACAAACATCAAGTTTATGCTCTAGTAGAAATATATTGGAGCTTAAATTTGATGGTTTGTGGGACATCAAATATGTCCTCATGGATGTCAAATGAGGTTCATGAAAACATCAAATTTGAGCCTTCTAAGTAGCTATTTGGGTCTAAAATCCTTAGTGGGAACTTGAGGATGAATGTGCAACTGAAAAGTATCAAGCATACGAGAGCTCGTACAAGTTAAAAGGGTCAATAAACTCATAAGGCTCATGAGGACACCACATGGAATAATCATGAGAGCTGAAAATTTGACAAGATAATCTTGGGAGTAAACATACAAGTGATAAATGACACCATCTCGGATGGGGTTGAAAAGTTAAGGGTAGGATCGATAGCTCTCACTTGATCATATTAATCAATATCAACAGTGTGAGATAGGGTTAAATAGTCATTGAATCCTAGGGATAAATGAGAGGTCAAGCTCAAGGTAGTGAGTCCTAAAAATATATGATTGCATTCAATTAGATCTTATATTTGATGGCATGAGCAAAGGTCAAAGAGTCAATGGAGTCGAGTTAAATTATCAACAACCAATTGGAGAGGGATCAAGCCTGAGATTTTTTTGATAGAGGTTAGTGAACCAATTTTCAACCCTAGGCAAAAAAATATGAAGAACCAAGCTTGAGTTCCACATGAGCTAATGGGAATACATGAAACCAAGTTCGATATAGATCCTGGTAGAACCAAAATGAAGATCTTGAGATTTAGGGTCGACCATCAAGGATCTATAAAGATAGATTAGGTCTCTTAGACCTAATATAGATCAAAGTTCAACAAGTTGGTGGCATTTCAAGGACCAATTATTGATCATAGTGTCACTTATATTTAAACTATAGGAAAACAAATAATCTCATATTGGTTTTTTATCTATAGTTAATCCAGGTCTAGGTTTTAAAGCATAAGAGTAGATTTGCAATATTATGGAGAGGCTCCAATCCTTAGACATGGCCATACCTTTTACAAACCACCACTCAGAGAACACATTCCATGACTCTATCAAATTATATATGAAGATCTAGTCCTCATAATGATGATAGGTGGAGAGTGGCATGCAAAATCAAAATAAAGGTGGCAAGCTAATAGTTGGAAAAGTAGTTAAGGGTAGTAATTTCACTCAAAATGACTTTATCATCATTCAAAACAAGCCCTTATCTTCTATTGGATCTCTCATCCAATGATAATAACTTGAGGACTAACTGGAGAAAATGTAGGCTAACTGATTGATGATAGACTAGTCATGATTGGACCAAAAGATCATGGAGCATCCCTTGACATGTGGTAACTCATGGATGATCTTGGAAAGTGAGGTGGTAGCTCAAAAAAATAAATAAAAGGATGTGATCCCTCTTCTCTCTTCTCCCTCTCTCCTATATTATCCCTCATTTTCCTTTTTGGAGGGGGTTGGCTATCATTTTTATTGGTATTTGTTACTTTTGTAAATAACCATCTATAATAGAATATAAATAATAGCAATTAGTGTTTTTCTCATTATTTGACCTTAATAGGTGCCCCTCATAGGTGTGATTAGATGTTTTGTATTGTACCCTTGAGGCCTTTATTTATTATATTTTACATCTAATAATGAAGAAGTGATGTTTTATGTCAATTTGAGTGGGAAGTCATCTATGTCTGTTATTTATTTTCCTTTGATTTTATAGTATTGATATTTGCTTGAATTATAGGTCGTAATTCATGCTTTATGCTCCTTTATGATCTATAATGTTTAAAAGCTCAATCTATTTTATGTAATTATAAGTTAATACTTTAAATTTATTGGTACATCACCATTTTAGTCTTCTTAGGAGCCATTTCCCTCTTTTTAACTATTTTCCTTGTGGAAGTACTAGTTTAGGAGAACATCAAAGAGGATCTGGCCTTCTCTAGAGGTCCAACCCACCATAGTTGACCCACAGCCTGGGTTTGTTCCCATGTTGGACTAGATTTTGAGCAAGAGGACTTGAACAATCCCCTTTCTCAGTTAGGGTACAAATATGGTCATTAACAATTTCTAGCATGCCCAATGAGACCAAGGTCCAAAAGAATGGAAAGATTATTGTTGTGTCTTTCCTCTAATCATCTTTTTGGAAGCAAGTAAGTTAGCATCAATGGTGACTCCACTATGAGCATCAGCTGGTATAAGCAACCCAGGTACCTAAACACCATATTTTGGTATGTATCATCACCAATTTGATTATAATACATGTTCCTTCATTCCTTATCCTTCGTAAAAAGTTATAAATGTTCATGGATTTGCCCCAAGTGGCCCTCAAGATTCAATGTACCAGCATTATTAGATTTTGCCTCTCTCGAGTCAACCAGAAATGAGCCTCAAGGAGATGATGCTTGATTTTTAAAAAAAACTAAGAGAGGTTGATAGGGAAGTTGAATACTATAGGCAATAACAAAATATTGAACAATAAGCATATGTTCAAGAGCAGGGATTTAAGTTTTTAGGAAGAATGCTTAGTTAGGCAAGATCAAACCAGAACAAAAACTAATTATCAATTGTTCTTAATGAGAGTAACCAATCCTAAACCCTAAATTTCCCTCTCTTACTCCTATTCATGCCCAAACCCAACCCACAAATCAACCTTACCAAATATCACCCTTATCATCTAAAGAACATGAATTCATCCCATCTTGGATCCTTTCCTATGCCAATGATCCTAACTATGTCATACCCTCTCTTGTGAAAACACCCCTTCCTATACCCATTCAAGAAAAGGAGAATGTGCCGAAGCCTTATGTTTTCCCCTCATGAAAATCAATCAAGGATGGAATAAAGAAGAAAGAATAAGTGCTATCTAATATGATCTAGGAACTAGTCCAAGGAAAAGAGGTGTTAGCTCAACTCAATGAGCTTGCCCTACTAAAGTTTTAAGACTCCCCCTCCCTTCCCCAAGAACCACCTAAGGGAGACTTCAAGGTCCTCAATTGGAAGGATGCCCTCTTAGGATATAGTCAAAGTGAAATTATTCACCCTCCCACCATCTCCCTCATGAAAGAAGAGTTAGTTTTACAAAGAATAGAAGATGAACTTGTAGTCAAAGTTGAACCTGAAGAGGAAAACACAAGTGTCTATGATGGAGAAATAATGATAGGCAGTCCACTTCTTTCAAAAGGGGAAAATTTAGCTTTTGATCAGACTTCTTGGCATGGTTTTGATGATTTAGACCCTAAAGGAATTACTAATGCCTTCATATTTGGAAAGATGTGTGTTCAAAATATAGTTGAAAGTGAAGAAAATTTTGATTCTTTCTAGGAGCTCCCCTTTGGTGTAGTTGTAGATGAAGATGAGCAAAGTGTAGAGATTGACATAATCAATCAGTCAACTGACCATGTTGGAGAGGTGATGGATGATCATGAAGAATAAATAAATGACCAAGAAGATTAGGATTGAGCATGGAAATAGTTGTACCATGACTTCATAGACCAAATAGAGGTTCTAAATTGACCTATGCCTCTTTCAAAACATGAACTTGCCAATCAGGTTGAAGAGTCTGACCAGTCCCAAGATAAAGTGTCCATCAAAGTTAGTATTGATGTCTTCAAGAATGAAGAACAAAGTTCAGATTAAGAGCCATAAGAGCATGAAATTTTAGCCCTTAAGTGGATTGATGAGATACCATATAGCTCCTTTCAGAGTAAGTAAAGTAAAGATGGTGTTGAAGTTAGCATTGTCTCAGATGACCAAGGGTAAACTTCCTTTTGGGATGACTTAGAGTTTTTCTACCTAAGTATAGACAGTCAACCAAGTACCATTTCAGAGGAACCATCATATGTTGTGATTAATTCAAAGCACAAAGTTGAGTTATCAGATAAGGAGCTTGCAAGAACCCTTATAGTCCAACTTAGAACAAGCCTTGAAGAAATAGACTAATATGTCTACATTAAAGACATGTTTTTCCCATTTCATCTGTTTGGAATCATGCCAAAAGAGTTATCAATCAAGCATCTCAGCTTACCTATCATGATCTCTCAAAATCAAAGTGTTCTCTATCCTAGTCCATCACAAGTGAGTGGTGTTAAATATTTTCCATTTGATCTAGAGGGAATATATTTGTAAATTGTAACCTTGTATATATATTAGATTAGATTTCATGCATTCCTCTAAGTGCCTTGGTGCACTTTGTTTAGTAGGTTAGTTTTTATTTCTTTTCTAAAAGTGCCTACATGCACTTGACTTTGATTTTTGTTGTTTTTCTTATGGTCCCTATTGTTTCAAGTATGGTTATCTAGAAGTGATCAACCTTGTACCAAGTTTCAGATCAGATCAGTTGCAGATACTTATGACTTTATGCCCAATGGACTAGATAAGATAAATGGTCTGGATTCTCAAGCATGGTAAGCATGCTTCCCTGTGAGTCACCATAAATGTTAGCCAATTTTAGTCCACATAAAAAACTTGCCTAGATGCTAAGTAGAGTTCCTAATTGATCAATGAAAAAATGGTTTAAGGAGATTTCTAGATGGAATGAGTGGTTCAATGGTCTCATGTTGATCACAAAAATTTTAAAATATTTTAAGCTTGCTTAAAGTATAATTTGTCATGATATTTATGGTATGGACTTGTTACACAGACCCTATGGGTGTCAAGAATTCTCAAGACAAGTATGGAAGTGCATAGTGTTAATTTGGTTCTTCATTGTGTTCATCTAGACATTTTGGGTCCAATGGTAGAAAAGTCAAGTAGGTAGATTGATGTAGTCATATCTTGCATGTGTGGTAGTTTCAAGAGAATAAATCATATGGGTCTATTCACATTAGTAATGAATTATTATGTGATAAGTTTTAGGTCATCCAATGAATCACATCAAAAGATATTAAAGTGCAAAGTTGACCTCCCAAGTAGTTTGAGATTGTTTTCTATAATATGAACGTAGACGTCATGCAAATCACAATGGGTAGCTCACTTGAACATTTTGTAAAAAACACTTAGAAAGATCTTGAGGCTAGAGGATCAAGTGGGTTCATCCCTTTTAGTTTTTAGACCACTTCTTGCAAGTTTGGTGCCTTCATGATTTCTGCACTTTGAGATATAAATTTGTAAAGATTGGTCAAATAATGAGAGATGTTCGTGAGGATGTCAACTTTATACTCTATAAAAAATATATTGGATCTTAAATTTGATAGTCAATGGGATGTCAAATACATCCTCATAGATATCAAATGAGATTCATGTGAACATCAAATTTAAGCCTTCTAAGTAGTTATTTGGGTCCAAAATCCTTAGCAAGAGCCTAAGGATGAACATGAAACTGAAAAGTGTCAAGCACACAAGAGCTCATAAAAGTCAAAAGGTTCAATGAACTTCAAAGGCCCATAAATCCACCACATGATGTAAGTGTGGGAGATGAAAAACTAATAGGATAATATTGAGAGTAAATGCACAAGTGATAAATGGCACCAGCATAGATAGGGTTGAAAATTCAAGGGCAAGATCGATGGCTCTCACTTGATCATACTAATCAAGATCAATGGTGTGAGTTGGGGTCAAATAGTCAGTGAATCCTAGGGATGAATGCAAGTCTAAGCTTGAGGTAGTGGGTCCCAAAGATCTATGGTCTAAATTTAATTGGATCTTAGATCTAACAACATGAGTAAAGGTCAAGGAGTCAATGGAACAAAGTCATATTACTGAAAACCAATTGAAAAGGGATAAAGCCAAAGAATTTTTTGACAAAGGTGAATGAGCTAATTTTAAAACCTAGGCAAACAAATATTAAAAACCAAGCTCGAGTTCAACTTGAGCTGATGGGAATACATAGAACTAATTTTGATGTAGATCTGAGTGGAACCAGAATGAAGATCTCAAGATTTAAGCTCTACCATTAAGGCTCTAAAAAGATATATTAGTTCTCTTAGACATAATATAGATCAAAGGTTAGTAATTTGGTGGCATTTCAAGGAACAATCATTGACTAGAGTGTCACCTATATTTAAAATATAAGAAAACCAATAATCTTAAATTGGTTTTTCATCTATAGTTAATCCAAGTCTAGGTTTCAAAGCATAATGGTAGATTTGTGATATTATGGAGATGTTCCCATCCTTAGACATGGAAATACCTTCTAAAAACCACCACTCAAAGAATGCATGCCATGACTCTATCAAAAAATATATGATCTGGTCCTCATAATGATGATATGTGGAGAGTGATGTGCAAAATCAAAATAAAGGTGGTGAGTTGATAGTTGGAAAAGTAGTTAAGGGTAGTAATTCTGATCAAAAGGACTTTTTCATCTTGAAAAATAAGCCCTTATCTTCCAGTAGATCTCTCAACCAATGAGAATAACTTGAAGACTAATTGGAGCAAATATAAGCTAACTGATTGATGATGGACTAGTCATGATTGGACCAAAAGATCATGGAGCATCCCTTCAAAGGTGGAAACTCATGTATGATCTCGAAGAGTGAGGTGGAATCTTATAAAAAGATCTAAAAGGATGTGATATCTCTAGACCCTTCTCCCTCTCTCCCATATTATCCCTCTTTTTCCCTTTTAGAGGGGGTTGGTTATCATTTTTACTGGTTTTTACTACTTTTGTAAATAGCCATTTGTAGTAGAATAGAAATAATAGTAGTTAGCATTTTTCTCATTCTCTATACTTAATAGGTGCCCCTCATAGGTGTGATTGGATGTGTTATATTGTGCCCTTAAGGCCTTTCTATATTTTGTTCTACATCTAACAATGAAGAGGAAGTGATGTTCTATGTCAATTTGAGTGGGAAGCCATCTTTGTATGTTATTTATTTTCCTCTACTTCTATAGTATTGATTTATGCTTGCATTATAGGCCTTAATTCATGCTTTATGCTCCTTTATGATCTGTAATAATTAGAGGCTCAATCTATTTTATGCAATTATAGGTTAATTCATTAAATTTCTTAGTGCATTACCTCTTAAGACTTTCTAGGAGCCTTTCCCCTCTTTTTAAATATTTTCCTTGTGCAAGTATTAGTTTAGGTGAGCATCAAAGAGTAATTGACCTTCACCGAAGGTCCAACCCTACCATAGGTGACCCAAAACATAGGGTTGTTCCCATGTTGGACTAGATTTTGAGGAAGAGGACCTGAACAATCCCCTTGCTTAGTTAAGGTGAAAATCTAGTCATTATCAGATAGATAATTGGTTGCATAATACTCAGTTGTGTTAAAAACTATCTATATTAACTTCAAGAGGGATTATGTTAGGTTTGAATATAATATTCACAATCACTATTCATGGTGATGTGGCATGCTAGTGATGTTGATGGTTAGTGATGTGGCTGATTGGTGATGTTGTAGGGCCTATGGAGGGTCTCCCAAGTGTGATCAAGTTGATGTGATGGGAGTGGGATGTATCACTCCACCAAGGCACATGGGTTTTGGCCTTGGTAGTCACATGGGTTTATCATGTGGTGAAAAAGATAAATGATTAGGTATGGGTTAAATTTCTAAGGGACCCCATGGTTCACATGTGTGGAGAAAGTTAAAGGTGATTGCAACTCCTTTTGGACCTTGGTGTGCACATGGAATAAGAAGAAAAGAATTTAATATTTATTATTTTCCCAATATGTTGAGTGGGAAATAATTTTTTGAGTCACATGGAAGTGTCTTAGATCTTGTATAAAGTGGATGGTCCACTTTGTTGACCCTTGCACATGAAAATAAACATTTTACTATTTATCATTAGTGCCCACATGGAATGTGGAAATTTTTTTGGAACACCTATGATTCTACTCTCTCACTTTTTATTCTTTGTTTTAAATTCATAAATATGAATGAGCTTTATATTATGATTCATCTTGTTAGAGTATCCATGGAAGCTTGTGCTTACATCCTTAGAGGTTGGATCCTAGAGGCATTGTTATGCTTGCTTCACAACCTGAATGCTTTAGGTGTATGAATTAAGTGACTAGTGTGTTAGTATTAAATGATTTTTTTTAGGATTTGTGTATAAGAGATTGATGCTAATTAATATCAATTTTGGAAGCTACCATTTTGCCTGTGGTTTTTTCCCTTGCTTGTTTGCAAGGGTTTTCCACGTAATCTCTATGTAATGTGTTCCTTCTTGTCTCTTATTTTGTACATTATTTTTTTACATTATTTACTTAATTAGTATGATATAGCTAATTAATCTTATCATGTAGTATCAAAGCTATTTTATTCATAACAATACGAGTTATGGCACTTTTTCTAGGTGAAACCTTGTCCTAGGGTTTAAAACCAAAATAAGACCCAAGAGCACTAAAATTGATTGATTTTTAAGGACATTAAAAGGATGGTTATACTTGGAATATGATCTTAACAACATTAAATTACTATTTTCATCATTAATCAAGTGTTCAAATCCCAAAATTATGTTAAAATTATCCTTTTTTATGATTGTAACACCCATATTTTAAGAATTATAGTGTTTAAACCTCTGTTAAGGAAGTAATTAGTAAAAAAGCATGTATAAAGGTTTGTAAATCACTAAAAAAATTATACATTTGAATATAATTTATATTTTATTAATAAAACAATAAGAATATCCTTTTTATTTAAATATCTTCAACTTCATACACAAACCTGCAACTCTCTATTAACCAACCTCCTACAAAGATCTTCAAAATCACATTTTATGTTTATTTTCTTACTTTCTTAAGATCTTATTCTATTGTTATTATAGATGTATAAACTTAGTTTTATTTTATTTCAAGACCAAATGTCTCTCAACAACTTATGATTTATCCTAAAAACATCCTTATTTTGATTTATTTCCTATGTTAGGTGCATCTAAATTGGTCTTAAGATAGGTGTATATTGAGTAGAGGGTTGAAAGATAATTAATACCTACACTCAAACCCTAAATACTCTTTATCATATGACCAAGAACTTTATAAAATTCTAAAACACTTAATTTGCTTACTAACAAATTCAAATATTTGAATTTCCCATTTTGGTGGGAAAGTAGAAAGAAGCTTGAAACAGCTAGTTCTTAAAAACTTACTAACCCTAAGACATTCCTAAGGGTCTAAAATGACCTTATATACTTAAAAATTACCATTAAATGAAAATATGAAGCATGAATAGGCTTATTATTGAACCTTCTTTACTTCTTAGTCCTTCTAAACCCAAGCATAAACCAACTTTACATTGAACTTGATGATGTTCCTGCATCACATCTCTACCCAGATATTAGAGTGGGGGAAATAATAGCGTGTTATCCATAATCAAGTTATTTTCTTAGACTCAATACATATTAGAGTGGTGGAAATCATATCTTGTTTCCTTACAACATAGTTGATTACTCATATTCAATATATGGGCATCCAGATTGTGGATCCATCTCCACGGGCATTACTCAAACTCTTTTTCAATTCTTTGTCCAAAAATATAAAAACATTATATTTAATATTATTTTCATGTGGGTTAATCACATTGAACCCATGGCATCTCCAATTTCAATCAAGTACAAGTTTCACAAGTAAGTATAGTTATGTCTTTCTCTTTACTCTAGTACTTTCATTTTTATTCCATTACTAGATTAATAAGGGGTAACTATATACACCCAAATTTGGTCAAATAGACACAATTATTAGGTCTTTTGTAGTTCTTCACATGAGGTTCCTAATGATGATTGAGACTCTTATTTGTGCATGTATTTTTTGTCTTTTTGTGTCATTTTGTCATTTTCATGATCACTCTCTCTCTCTCCCTCTCTCTCACTCTCTCTCTCCCCCTCTCCCTCTCCCTCTCCCTCTCCCTCTCTCTCTCTCTCTCTCTCTCTCTCTCTCTCTCTCTCTCTCTCTCTCTCTCTCTCTCTCTCTCTCTCTCTCTCTCTCTCTCTCTCTCTCTCTCTCTCTCTCTCTCTCTCTCTCTCTCTCTCTCTCTCACATTGTACTCCCAATATTCGACCTTGACATAGTCATAAGGGGTGACCATTTTTTTAAGTCTTACCCTAATTTTTTTTTCCATTTTGGAAAATATAACCATGGGGGACACTACAGCATTACTCTAATGTCCTATTCAAAATTGTTTTCTAACACCCATTTCAGAGTGTTTTTCAAGTCACTTCCTTTTTAGGTCTCTTCTTATGACCATTTTAACTTTGTTTATGTTGGTCAGTGTGTGCATAGGTTTTTCAAACTCAAAATTAGTAGTATTATATTTAAAGGGTTCCACAAGGAATTTTACAAGTAGAATCACTTATATTTTGGCACAAGCTAATTAATAATATTGATACACAACAAGCTCAATCTCTACATATTACTGAAGTATTTGCATACCAAACCTAGATTTTATGCTTTGACTAAGAGGAGGGATTAGGCAAAAAAAAATTTAGATACACATTTGTGTTTGGTTGATTATGCACATTCCCTAAGGGATAATTACATCAGTCTAAGGTCCCTATCATTGGGGATATGTATGCAACACTTAGGGTAATAATGGTTCTAAGGATAATGTGACCATATCCCACTTTCCCCATTTTCCCCCTTTTGTATTTGATCTTTATGTGCTTATTGTGTGCATGAATTTGTTAGGGTTTTGAGGAGAAGACAAAATGTAGGTTTAATATTGTGAACACAAATATGTGACATAGGATCCCACAACTATAAAAGGTTATATCAGACTTGCAGGTATCAGACTAAGTGGAAAATATCAGAGGATAGGAAAGTTGTCAAGGACAAGAGTGCTCTGCTCTAGTGTCTAATCTTGCTCTAGTGTCTAAATTCAAAATTATAGTTAATCAATTAGATCTAACAGTGGGGAAAGCATCCTATAGGTCAAATACAGATCCTAGGATCTAAAAAATATAAGTTTCTCAATATTTTGTAAGTTTTTATCTCAAACCCTAGTTGCTCAATATAATTCTATATGCAAGTGAAATGTATGGTTGGATGTTGACTTAGTTATATGTTTTAGTCTACTTAAATTTTTATTTAATTAGGGCTAATTACATTTAATCAAAAATAAATACAATAAAGTTATTGAATTATCTAAATACATGAAAATGATTAATATAATCCTTTAAATGATAAATTTTATATGCATTTCAAAGTATTGATATATTTCCCTTAGATTCATCATTGATTCCTAAATTTACTAAGGTACTTGTATTTATAATTGACTCAAATTCAAAGTTGGGTCCTATTAATATGCAATATGAGATATAAGAGTAAAAATGGGTGAAATAAGAGTTACATAGTAAAATGAGGAAACATTCCCAAAAACAACCTAAAATAAATGTATACTTGATGTTTTTTCCATACCAAACACTTAATTTCAATTTTATAGCAAAGGGAGAAGAGCATGACCAAATCTAAAAGGAATGGAATGGTAGTTTTGAGGAGTTGGGAAGATGTGTGTGGACCATAAAAAGTTATTATTTTCACCAAGAACACCTAATTTAAACTAATAACAAAACAATACACAAATATATTATAAATATGTAAATTAACAATTGATGAATTCCTAGAGGACATTTTTAAGTCTGTATATTTTCCTCACTTTAATGTGTGTGTGCAGACAAATATTAATGTATATAAAACATGACCTAATAAAAAAATTACCCCTGAAGTAAACTCCAATGTATCTATGAATGTTTCATGAAAAACCTTTTATTTTCAACAAACACATGGGTGAATGTTGATAATAATAATTTGCTAAATCTAGAAAACTTAAAATGATATAACTAAGTTTATTAAAGGTGTGTATAATGCCCATGTGATATCATCAAACTTTGAACATGTGCTCAATCATGTATACATTTTTGTTGTACCCTAATTTTCATTAAGAAGAGGTCCTTAATGTAATTAATGAACAATAATGTAATGTGATTCACATATTAAGATATGTTATCCAAGCATACATCTAAATGTATGCGATTGAGATTAATTCATTAATTTGACAAGTGGAATATATAAATGTAGTAAGTAAAAAAATAGATGAGTAGTTGTATTTTTTGGGTGAGTGTGTGATTGTGTCTGTATTCTAGAATTGAAAATTAGGATAAAAGTCAGTTTTTGTTTCATTTGATGCTGGAACTAATTCTCTATTTATGCAAGATCGATTATGTGAGATTAGGTTAGTATCATAATTCAATATTAACATGCATTATTTGGTATTGACCTATGAGTAAATAATGAACCATGCCTACACAATAACTTTTGCCTATCTCTATTTTCTCTATATTTGTGATCTTGAACCTTGATGATGCATATAGCTCCAAAAATTACTCTCCTTTTCCTTAAAACCCTAGGTGTGTTTGTTAGGCCTAGAAACCTACAAATACTGAGAAAGTGTAATCAGATGAGCTAACCCCAATTACATCCATTTGATGATTGGTTACATACCTAATACTTAAAAGATTGAAATAAATCCACACGTAGTTTTTCTTCCTAATGTGATTATGTAGCTATGTTTTTTTGCTATATGTATGTAGCTAATGATTTGGATTTTGATACTTGAGAATGTTTGATTTGACTTGGATTTAGGATGCTTTAGACTTGGATTTAGTGTAATTTAAACTTATTTTGTGACTTATCCTAGTGATAGGTTTGTGATCTTAGAATAATAGTGCATATTTTCTCAATATACAATAGTATATAGAGGTGTTTTAGATAAGTCTTAGGTCCTTTTAAATGTGACCTTGATTTGTTTATATATGAGTCCAATCAGATAATTTCTCACGCCATTGAAATTCTAGATAAATGGGTTGACCCTAAGGAGAGGTTTTTTTTATAAAGTGGTCACTTCTAAGATTAAATCAGTACTGACTAGATCAGGTCAATGTCGACTAGTGACATTGACCAAATCTCATAGAACCAAATTGTGTACATATGGATTAACATGAGAGTCTAGAGATGTCTACGTAAGATATTTAGGAAGTTCTAAATATAAATTGAGGTTGTTATAGGTCTATAACAACTTAAACATGGGTTGAATCATAAGATAACATGCAAGTGTAATAGAATAGTGGATTAGCACCTTGTTTATGTGTTTAATTCATGTGTGGTAAATGTGCATCAAGCTTATAATTTTTAAGTACATAAAACCAAATTTTAGTATCTAACAATGCCCCCTCTTATTATAGTATTGAAATTGATAGAATAAAAGTATAAAATTTATTAGAGTGTATACAACACATTGTTTCTTTGGTATTGAGCTCCAATTGTTCAGGTCACTCAATAACAAAAATTGCTATCATGTATAGTCAATGTTCATACATTGACTATTTTAATCTAAAATTAAATTATTGAAAATTTGAAAGAACAAGGGTTAGAGTACAATTGTGTGTTGGTGAAAATCATGTTTCCCTTGTTACTTGTTATAGATTATGATTCTTTGTTGAAGAAATTAAGAAACTTGTGTTTCCCTAGTAAAGCACATAGAGAGTTTGGATGATTATGCCCCAGTATTGTGTAACTATTCAGGCTCTTTAGTTGGAAAGGCCATATGCCATAATTCTCATGAATATTAGAAAAATTGCACAATATACTAAAGAAAATAACTATGTAGGTAAAGAGAGAACCATCAAGGTAGGTTCACTCAAAGGAAATAAATAAACCACTGTAAATGGATTATAGATTAAAATTGTATAATTTTTATCAAGGTCCTCCATGTAAAGAATAATTTAAGGTAATGAACAATGTTCACTCCCCCATCAAAAATGTAGGATTTGATTATATATTTTCACTCAATGTATAATAGAATGCATTATCATAATAAAATAAACAATGTTCATTCCCTCACCATGACCATAGATATAATAACTATGAAGAGGAATTAAAACCATTTTCCATTTAATTGTAAATTATTTCATTATGTATATGTTCATGAACTAGTACCATGCCTTATGAATTTTAAAATATGTCCATGTGCATGAAACAATATCATGCCACCTTAAATTGTACCTCTTCCATTTTTAATTTATGTTTATCATTATGTATATTGATTTCTAGGGTAAAATATTTGTATAAAAGTTACATACATTACCATTTTGAATTTACTACACTAAGAGTAACTAATAGGACCTCGAGAGCCTCTAATTCTATTATAGAGACTAATGGATGTTGTAACTATTAGATAGTGATAATTATGTGATTATCATTGATATATAATGGAATCAATGAAGTTGCTCTAGTTATGACATCAACATGCTAATTATTTTTTCTAGGTATGTTTTGTATTGAAAAAAGATCAAAGTGTGACTATAATTATGATTTGTTTGTATCTTGAAAACCCTTACATAAAAAAGTTAGGAACATAAACATAACTTAATTGAAGTGCAATAGCCATAATGGAATGGTTCATACATGTCTCTAACCATTTCATACACATATCTAACCAATATGTGAGTCCAGTAAACCATATTATATCTATTAGAATAAATATCAATTCATTATCTAGTAAATCATATCTCACAGAAGACCTAGTTTGGTGTTTTGGTTTGGATTTACATTCACAAGTAAAAAGATTTAATTACAACGTTTATCACATGGTAATTAGGTATAGATATTAATATGGATTTTAAATAAATTACTATCATTAATCATTTGATCATATGCCACAAAAATTTGATCCCTTGCATATATTGAATTATATGGCATCTATGAACAACAAATAGCACTCCAAAAACTCCAATAATGTAGAAAAGGTTATTCCAATATAATGTGTTTGATTTGTAATTTGTATGGAGATTAATATTTTTGAGCATGAAGGGAAATTACATGAAACACTTGTAATATTTATAGTAAATTATACATATGTTTATTCCATGGAAGGAATAAAACAAGACTATAAAGGTAGTAGAAAAAATAAAGAGAGAAAGAGGAATTGGTTGTTACTTTGTCAGAGAGTTTGAAAATAAACTATCCTTTTTTAAACTTGTTGGCCAGATTGCATATGGAGAGGGTCTTTTGTTTTTCCAAAAGATGTGTGGACTCACTCTTCACCTCATCCCTCAATTTTTTTGGAATGATCTTTTGATTCCACTGCCACTTTGACTTTGAGTCACACTATTAAATGTCACCTATTTCAAATTTATTTATTGTCCATAGATGTCATAATTCTTCATTGGAATAGATTCAGTGTTCCTAAATGTTTTAGGTGATATTACATCATCATTTTTCATATATTTCACTATTTTATAATTCAAAATGTTTAATTTATCAATTTTTTAAATGTAACTTTTTTCTTGTAGATTGTAATGTGAATCCAAATTCAAAACTCCTCACTCAATATTATGATGAATTTCAAACACTACATTACACATATTAAGAGGCACAACATCCACTATAAATTTATTAATGAAATATGAATTTATACTTTACATATACTTTGGTTGTAACCAACTCACATCTTGATGATTCTTTGCCACTTTTTAATGCATACTTTATAGATATCTACTTCTTAAAATCAACTAGTTATTTTCCAAATTCATGTGAAATTTATTCGTGTATACAATTGGTAAAATGTGGAAAACCACCACAAGTTTTTCATATTCCATATAATCATTCTTTGGCAAAAAATATTTGTCCCTTAGGTCTTTGACACAAAAGACTTGGGATTAACTTTCTTGACATTTTAGGTGAAGCCACCATACATTCCTGCATATTCTCATCAGCATGTAAAGTAAAACTTATATTATGAAAAAAATTAAAATGCATATAAAATTGAGCATGGATCATACAAAAATATGTGGTTCATGTTTAGTTTATTTTAACATATAAATTCTTATACATCTCAAATTACCATTGGCTAATTATCAATAATCCAATAATTTCTTCAATAATTTATTTATATAATTTTTTTTGGGTCATGTTCAATAATGTTTTTGTATGTGAATCATGGATTTTTTTTTTTAATATTTTAACAATATATTGTATATTAGGTGGTACCCTTGTGTTTTCATGCCATAAAATTCAAACAAATTTCTTGTTCCTTCAACCATTACCTTGTATTTTCATGGGAGTCTACCACTGAATTTCTAACAATATATGAGTAAAGGTTCATTTTCAATAATCAATTCTTTTGATCCAAATATTTATGGGATCATTTTTTAGCTTGTTGCATTTTCAAATATTCTAAAAAAAATCAAATAATTCAAAAAAAAAAAAAATATTATACATAGCTTCTCAAATTTTGCATCGTGTTCTTCTATTTTCTTGCACATGTGATCTATTTGATCCATTATTATAATCCCTTGTCTCTTATTAAAGTTTTTTCCATTTGTATCTTCTTTTTCACTTTCTATATTTGCAAAATTCAAAATAGTGATATATTCTACCATTTATCTATATGTTTTCACATTTTGCACTAACCAAATTACATTTTTAAACAAAGATAGAATCATCCAGTAAGGGTCAGGATTGACTACCATTATTGACCTCAATTTTTTAATCCTATCCTATGCAAATTTTCACCCTAAAATCATAATTTGAGCACACATAGCCTTAATTTTGCCAATTTTTAGAGATTTTACTCAGTTCTAATATGCAAATCAGTACATGTATATTTAAAATATTTATTTTTATATAATATAATGTTCATACTTACTTTGAAAAGTGTAAATTTGATAAAATGAAGATGTATAATAAGTAATCTACATATTTATATTCCCACAAGTTTTCATCTAAAATCACATATAGTGGGGGCATCTTGCCCATACATGGCCATGTCATCATTTTTAGTATATATTTCACATTGACACATGTTGCAGATTTTTTAGATCCCTTTACTTTCTTATACTTTCAAACCCATAGTTTACTAGTTTCTATTGTGTTTTTTACAAAAATTCTAAAACTACCAAAAAATTATCCTATTTTAAAAATACAAAAACATTCAAAATATTCAAAAAAATATACAATATGAACCTGAGCATGATTAGACATCTAGTTTAATTTTTTTTAATATGTTATTTATCTCATGGTTAGCAGATAACACATTATTTTTATGTGACACATATATTTTGTTGTACCCAAAAAATGTCACTTATTTTTAGGACAACATATAAGCTATTTGGTCCTACAAAGACCAAAATATCTCTTCTCATTTCAAAAAATTGCTTTAAGATTTCAAAATTGGGAATTATTCAAGCTTTTTCAGTCAAAGGACTAATGGTTTAACAGGTTCAAAGGCTTCTACAGGGAGGTTCAATCAAAAGAATCAGTTTCCAACACTTAGTCATTTTTGGGATTGGTTCAATGGGTTCAACAAGTTCAAAGGTTCAACGTCATTGTCAAGAGTTAAGCGCTTCAGCAAGGTTCAACGGGTTCAAGGTTCAACATGTTTTGTTCAATGAAGATCAAAAGGACTCAACCAAAACAAGACATTAAACCGTTGAACTGTTGAACTAAAGTTGGTTCAATCGATCGGTTCAACCAAAATGGTTCAAAGGAGTGCCCCAAAAAGAATGAGTCAAGCGGAAGCCGCCACATGTCATTTGTTGAGCCCCATTGCACTTTATTTCTAACCACAATGGAAGATGCCACCTGTCCCTGCTGAAGTTTGTTGGAAGTCTCCAAGTGTCTCCATCTGAAGCTTCAAAGTTTCAATAATTCTGAAGTTCAACATGTGGGTATTTCTTTTTATGTGGGTTTTTGTCTAAATCTCAAGGTCTCACAAAAGCTACCAAGTGTCGTCTACTAGGACACTGTATACTCTACCCTCAAAGCAATGAAACTTTCCACATGTATCTCATTAGATGTAGTGGAAGCTGCCACGTGTCATCCTTTGTAGGATTCTCAAGAGGCAAGTAGAAGCTACCACCTTTCCCATTGTAACTCCATGGAGAGTGACACATGTCTGTATCTGTGATTCTAAATTCAAAGCCTCTATTAATAAACATTTCTCAAAGAAATCATGAAATGTGCCACGTGTCCCTTGTAAAGTTTAGCAGACGCTGACAAGTGTCAATCTATGTTGTTTCTCCCTCTTTCTTCTTGTTTTCATGAAGACTATGGTGGACCCTCAGTGAGTTGCCAAAGTTAAGCGGAACATGCCATGCGTCATCATCCACCTGACTCTCCAAAGACAAGTGGAAGCTGCCACCTATTCATTTATAACTCCATGGAGAGTGACACGTGTCTGCGTCTAAGTTTCAAACAAGTTTATAAGTTTCTCCTAAGCATTTTTTAGAGCATAGTGGAGACCGCCACATGTTATCATCTGCGTGAATCTAAAATAAGTCCTGAGTGTTTTCAAAGGCTGCTAAAGCACAGTGGAGACGACCACATGTCATCTTCTGCCAGACTCATAAAAAATGTTTCTAAAGCCTCTAATAGCAGCAAAAGCTACTGTGTGTCCTCCCCTGATTCTAAGTGGATGTTGCCACGTGTCAATTTTTCAGTGGAAAGCGACAAAAGAATAGAGAGGCAATATAAGGACCCAATTCAATAGCCAAAAAAGGAGTTGCCAAGAAGGATGACAAACCCATAGCTATCAAATTAGGGGCAATCAATTAGTCGTTGGCTTTCAAATGAGGGTAGACCCGAGGATGCTGAATTGGTGGCAATGAAGTGTCTGTTGATTTTTGTAGACTTAAGTGTGAGAGCCCTAATCATTGTGAAGTAGATGAAACAACATGAAAGATATGGAGTATCAACACAGTGTTTAGATCTGATAGACCTCTTGAACCTAGAAATGTGGATGTGGATTTCTTGAGCCTTTAAAAGACATGACTTGTTTAGGAATAAAGGCAAAGTGAACAACGGTGCAATCAAGAGAGGGAACTAAGAGGATCATCTAGTTCCAGGGGATGACAGTCGAAATTAAAATATAGAACTAAAAGTGCATTCAAAGCCTTACATGTGCAGCATGAGTTATTCCATGGGATAAATGTGCCAAACCTCTCTCGACCTCTATATATTGTAATCTCTTCGATTGTTTCAGGGATCTTCTTTCCTGCCATAGAAGCAAAAACTCTACCCAAATTGAAAGGCATTTACTAAGACTTTGAGCTCAGATTGTTAATCATTTTTCTTCATTTGAATAAGAAATCAAGTGACCTTTTTAGACTTTGTGCTGGAAATAGCATGTGTTATTTAGGAAATTGTCCGTATGTCTATTTCCTAGAAGCATTCTTGTTCATTTGATCTAACAAGTAGAACTCGCAGAAGTGGTTAGAAAGGTGTCCTAAAGACCAATTGTGGGACGACTTTGTGCCCCCACAAGTACCTTCAGTGTGTTTTTTTTTTCTTTTTCCTATGTAAAGGACCTTGGGATGACTTTGTGCCCCCATTGTTCATCGTATCTTACTCTTGAGCAATCCAGGTGAAGACTTTGTGCTACATCTCAATTTGCTGTTTATTGCATTCTTTGTTACATTTTGTTGTTACTACCTAGAGTATTCTTGTGGCTTGCTAAATAGTACTTCTGAAAGAAGATGAGTGCTTTTTGTCATTTTCCTTAATTTTCTCCTTTGATCCACACACATCATCTCTGAAGAAAGAGAGATGGATGGTTTGTCCTACCCTTGAGTATTATTTTCTGTTTATAAATATATAGCCTATCTATAGGGAACCCCCCCTTGATGAGAGGAGAGATTCATCCCCTTTTGATGTAGTAAACTTGCACATCTAGCTGATCAATCTCCCTGTTACTGTGGTGATAGGACCTATTTTGCTCACCAGTTAGCTGGTCAACAAAATATTCACCCAACAATTTTTGGTGACTCTACTGGGCAATCAAATGCATAGTTTGAAGCCTCAAGTTTCAAGCTGAAGTAGGACCAGTTCTTTCTTATTTTTGTTCTACAATTTGGCAACTTCATGCTATACCAAAAGCTAAAAAGCCCAAGGTGTTGTTGACCCTTTTTTGAGTTGGTATAGCAGAGCAATTTTGAGTTGTTTCCTCCACAACCTCACCTTCAACAAACTAGGAGTCTTCCTCCTACCAACACCAGGTCACCAACACAAGGCAGAGTAGTATTTTTTGCTATTAGCAAAACTTTGCCTATACATACACCACCCAGATTTGTTATCCCTACTTTCAATAATCCACTCATGGTAGTTCAAAGCCCCTGGGGTAACTCTTTTGGCCCACTCAGTCTTACTCCACCCCTGCATGAGCTTCCACATAGTTCAAGGAAGAATTTCCCCAAATTCTTTGGTGATGGAAAGGTTCACCCTGATGAACACATTGCAGCTTTTAGCATAGCCTGTGATGTGATAGGCATGGAATTTGAGGACATGGCAGTCAGACTATTCATGGAGACATTGCAAGGTACTACTGCGGATTGGTTCTACCATCTATAGGCTAGATCAGTGATTGACTGGGACACACTCAAAGCCAAGTTTGAACCTAGATTCAAACCTGTAGAAGATGCACATGCCCTTCTGGCCCAGCTCACACAAATGAAAAAGGAACCTCATGAACCAATGAGGGATTTCATCACCAAATTTGATAAGTTGAGGAATAAGATCCCTGTAATCACTCAGTTGATCCCCAAAAACCTCAAGTGCTTCTTCATCAACTCATAACTACCTAAAGTGAGTTTTCTACTGAGACGTGCTGGCCAAATAGACCTTGTTGGAGCTTAGGACTTTGCTACTGAGGTAGAAGATGACCTTATCTTATTTGGGAAGATAAGGAGAGATCCAAATAGAGGTAAATCTTCTTCATCTTCTGATTACTCATCTAAAGCGACTACTAATCCCATGGTGCAAAAGTAGGTAAACAAATTGGTGGCTCTCAAAAGACAAATGGCCCAAGGGATGTCATCCACTCTTGCATACAGAGATATCCCAAGGAGGATGTTCTAGAATTAGACATACCAAGGCAATGCTGCCAAGGGTCAAGGGTAGCCGAATCATCTTCCTCCCCCACAGAGGAACCTTGCCATTGAAGCCCCTCCAACCAACTCAGTGGTTGGATATCTTGAAGCTGACTCATGTTTATCATTCTAGCTTGAGTTAAACCCTGAAGATGATGTTAATCTCTTCACCGAGGAAGAAGAAGAATTAGTTGGTGACTCCAACATTGGTTTCCTAAACTATCAGGATGAACTCAAAAGTGAAGGTAATGCAACGAAAGGATCATATGATATGTTCACCTAGTCTAAGAATCAATCAGCTCAAGAAGATAATAAAGAGAAGATGGAGGAGTGACCTCAACCAACAATCTCAATTGCTAAGCATGGAAGTACTCTATCCATCCAGCCAAAATATTTGATGACTAAAAGAAAGGTAAGTACACCAAATACCCTTACACCTTCTACTTCAAATCCACAGTCTAGTTCTCCCCCTGCTAAGAATCAAAAGGATGAGCTCCCATCCTCTATTCCTAGCTCATTTTAGATGTTTGACATTATTGATCATGTAAATAAAGCCAAAGTTCAAATGTCTAAATTTGAATTCCTACAATCCAACCCTAATCAGTTGGATAAATTGGTTCAATGTGTGAAGAACTAAAACATCCCAGTAAGACAAGAAGCTAAGAAAGCAACTCATGATCCCCCAAGGAACATGTCTATCCCAAACAATCTTGTCACCGCTCCTCCTGCTGCTCCTGAGAAAATAGATCCTTTCTATGTATCCCTATTAATAAATAGATATCAGCTGAACAATGGTATCATTAATTCCAGAGCTTCAGACAATGCCATGCCTACCAAGGTGGCTGAATCCCTTGGCCTTACACTGACTAAGACATTTGGTAGATGTTTCTCCATGTAAAACAAGCAAGTACCATTGCTAGGTCAAATTAAGGATGCCTAATTTGCATTTGCAGTGTTCCTAGACAAAAGAATCAAGATGATTGTCTTGGTGGCCGACATCCCAGCATCTTATGGCATCCTTCTTGGCTAGAATTTCTACAAAGATGTTGGTGGTGAATTAAATATGGACTTGTCTGAGGCAAGAATCCTAGTCAAAGGCGTCATGAAAAGATTGCTTCCTGAAAAGAAAACAAAATATGTGGTCACCCAATCATCAGCACCTGAAGCTCAAATTTTGTTTGAATCTTCAGGCATGGGTAACTACTTTCTGTCCACTGAAGAAGTTCATGAAGTGCCTGTTGAAGCTCTCAAAGGTGATGACCTGAAGGTTAGTTTAGCTGGAACTATGGGAGAATCTCCACCTCCAAATGAGGAATAATCCAAAGGAAAATCAGTGTCTAATGAGGTATGGATCCTTGAATTTGATGGCAGTTGTTCCTCTCCCGGTTCAGAAGCCAGGGTTGTGTTGATATCTCCATAAGGATATATTTTTCCTTCATCTTACAAGTTGTAATTTAGCAACACTAATAACATAGCTAAGTATGAATCCCTATTGCTTGGATTAAAGGCTACTCAGGACAAAGGTATCAAGCTTCTTCATGCTAAAGGAGACGCTAAACTAGTGGCTTGTCAAGTAAGAAACCTGTATCAAACCAAAAATGAGAGATTGTGCCATTATTGCAATCTAGTCTGGGACCAGATTGAAAACTTTGATGCTTTCATCATCTTTGTAGTCTCCAGGGAATTCAATGATAGAGCTGATGCTTTGGCTATCTCAAGCACTCTTTTGTTTCCCCACTCAAATTTCAAAGGAGATAGGTACACTATTGAACTGGTCTCTCGACCAAGTGTACCTAATAATGCTAATCATTGGCAAGTGTTCAACAATGACAACCAAATAATTGCTTTTCTAGATCAAAAGGACAATTTTGAACATTTGTATTTTGAAGGCAGTGAACCTCAAGAGCCCAAACCGACCCCTGAATCAAGTTCAAACACAGATGGAGAGTTCATGCAACTTAAAGGGAACAAGATCCCCAAAGGCCTGGTCTCCCTTGAGAAACTTTTTGATAAGCATGACAGATTCATCAAACAGCAGCTAATGGAGGCAAGCTCCTCTCAGGGGTTTGATCAAGTAAATCTAGGTACCAAGGAGACCCCAAGATGGTGAACATTGGGAAGTGTTGCACTCCTGAGGAAAGATTCAAGTTCACTTCTTTGCTCAGATAGTACATGGATGTTTTAGCATACTCTTACAATGACCTGAAGTCACTCAGGCCTGATGTAATCTGACATGACATCCCTCTAAAGGCTAACTCAGTGCCTTACAAGCAAAAACCCAGGTAGTACAATCCAAAGATGTTAGGTACTATTCTATATAAGATATAAAAGATGTTAAATGCTAGGATCATTATCCCAATCTATCATTCCAAATGGATTGCAAACATAGTGCCTATGAGGAAGAAGAATGGAAAAATTCACCTTTGTGTGGATTTTAGGAATTTGAATCAGTCATCCTTGAAGGATAACTATCCTTTGCCAATCATGGATCAAGTGCTTCAGACAATGACTGGTTTAGAGATGTTATCAATGCTAGATGATTTCTCAGGATACAATCAGGTTGAATTTGTTGAAGCAGACCAGCATAAAACTACGTTCACCACACCTTGGGGCACCTTTGCCTATAAGAGAATGCCTTTTGGCTTGATAAACACTAGCACCACCTTTCAGAGGCAATGGACCTCGCTTTCAAGGATGAGATGGGCAAGCTCATTATAGTTTATCTTGATGACTTGACTATTTTCTCTAAGCATCACCCAAATCATGTGTGTCACTTACAACAGGTGCTGGAACGCTATCGTTAGAATGGCATTTCTTTGAACCCCAAGAAGTCAGTTTTTGGAGTCACAGACGGAAAACTTCTCGGGCATATTGTGTCTAGAGAAGGCATAAAAATTGACCCAGGTAGAGTCAAGTCTATCCAAGAGCTTACCTTGCTTACAAGTAATATTTTTGTTCACTTTTTCTTTGGAAAGGTGAATTTCTTACGAAGGTTCATCCCTGAGTTTGCTGGGAAGACTAGACATATTGTAAACATGATGAAGGGAAAGCCCACCTTTAGCTGGACTAATGAAGGCAAGTCAGTGTTTAAAGATATCAAGACTGTCATTGCTCATGCCCCAATTTTGGTTTGTCTGGACTATAACAAAGAGTTCACCATGTATAGTTATGCTTTAGAACACACACTTTCAGCGATTTTGGTTCAACAAAATAAAGAAGGTATGGAGTCCCCAATTTCCTTCATGAGTTGTCCTCTCAAAGCTCATGAGCTAAAGTACTTAAATATGGAAAAGCATGCTTATGCAGTGGTGAAGGTGGTAAAGCATTTCCGATTCTACATCTTGAATTCACGTACTACTACCTTGGTTCCCGACACAACAGTCAAATCCATACTAACTCAGCAAGAGTTTGGGACAAAAAGAGGCAATTGGGTTGGAAAGATTTAGGAGTTTGATTTTCTCATCAAACCAACAAAGTTGGTTCAAGGAAAAGGCTTATGCCAATTAATTGTTGACAACAAGCCAAAAGGAACAAAGCATCAAAAATTAGAAGAAGCAAAAGTGCCAACAGTCCTCTTTGTTTCTACCACTGATGAGTGGTATTTAGGTATTGCTCACTTCCTTACTTATGGTGAATGTCCTCACCTATCTTATAAAGAGAGAAGTACTATCAAGTTGAAAGTGGCAAATTTCATCCTTTGAGACAATGGCCTGTATAAGAGGGGCCTTGATGGAGTGTTCCTTCACTGCATGGACAAGGAGCAGCAAAGCCAACTTTTGAGATCCTTCCACAATCAAGCCTATGGAGGACAATTTTCTACTCTTGTGACTACCCATAAGATTCTTCAGGCTCGATGTTACTGGCCTACTCTTTTTCAAGATGCGTACAAGTGGGTAAGGAAATGTGAACTATGCCAGTAGTTTGTTGGAAGACCCAAGTTAGTTGCCCTACCTCTCAAGCCAGTAGTCATAAAAGAACCATTTCAGCAATGGGGCCTTGATTTTATTGGTGTTATAAACCCATCTTCAAGCATTGGACATGATTATGTCCTCACAGTCACAGACTACTTCACCAAGTGGGTGGAAGCAATTCCAACCAAGCATGCTACTTCAGAAGTAGTGTGCAATTTCCTAAAAGAAAACATCATTTCTAGGTTTGGGGTCCCAACTAAGATTGTCACTAATAATGTAGCTTGTTTCACTTCCTAGGAGATCACTCAATTCTATTTCTACTATGGAATTACACTCTCCCACTCATCTGATTATTTTCCACAAATGAATGGACAAGCTGAATCAAGTAATAAGAACCTGGTGACTATCATCAAGAAGTTGGTTGATGAAAACCAAAGAACATGGCACAAAACATTGATTGATGCTTTGTGGGCTGACAGAATTACACCCAAAAGGGCAACTAGTATGTCTCCTTTCCAACTTCTTTATGGTATTAATGCTGAGATACCAATCACCTTGGAATTTCTAGCATTAAAATTGGTCAAAGCAATTGAATATCAAACGTATGAAAGCGCCCTTGATAAGAGAATTATGTGACTGACTGAGCTAGAAGAACAGAGAACTGTAGTGGTAGACCGAATCACAATCCATCAAAGCCTGGTGAAGAAACTCTTTGACCAAAAAGCAAAGAGCCGATATTTCCATGTTGGAGATCAAGTCCTACTGTGGGACAAGAGAAGAGAACCAAAGGGAATGCATGGAAAATTTGATTCCCTGTGGAGAGGCCCTTTTACTATCCATGAGCTAAAAGGTGAAAATAGCTTCTTATTGAAATATCAAGATGGCACACTCTTTTCTTTGCCTCACAATGGGCAACATCTGAAACACTTCAACTCTTGAAGTATCAGATCATTGTGTCTGTACGTATGTATATTTTTATAGTCTTTTCTGCTTTGTGTTGTTTGTTTTCATGTTTTTTTTTGTCACCTTTCTTTTTGGGTAGCATGATTTCGTAACCCAATGGCACACTTCAAGGCACTTTACATTCTGGTTTCTACTCCCCTTAGTTGCTCCAAGTTCTCATCTGAAGGAAGTTACTCAACAAGAGCCAGCTGTTGTACCCAAAAAATGTCACTCATTTTTAGGACAACATATAAGCTATTTGGTCCTGCAAAGACCAAAATATCTCTTCTCATTTCAAAAAATTTCTTTAAGATTTCAAAATTGAGAATTATTCAAGCTTTTTCAGTCAAAGGACTAATGGTTCAATAGGTTCAAAGGCTTTTACAGGGAGGTTCAATCAAAAGAATTAGTTTCCAACACTTAGTCATTTTTGGGATTGGTTCAATGGGTTCAACAAGTTCAAAGGTTCAATGTCATCATCAAGAGTTAAGCGCTTCATCAAGGTTCAATGGGTTCAAGGTTCAACAAGTTCAACACGTTTGGTTCAATGAAGATCAAAAAGACTCAGCCAAAACAAGACATTGAATTGTTGAACCAAAGTTGGTTCAATCGATCGGTTCAACCAAAATGGTTCAAAGGAGCACCTCAAAAAGAATGAGTCAAGCGGAAGCTACCACATGTCATCTATCGAGCCCCATTGCACTTTATTTCTAACCACAACGGAAGATGCCACCTATCCCTGCTGAAGTTTGTTAGAAGCCTCCAAGTGTCTCCATCTGAAGCTTTAAAGTTTTAACAATTCTAAAGTTTAACGCATAGGTATTTCTTTTTACGTGGGTTTTTGCCTAAATCTCAAGGTCTAATTAAAGTTTCCAAGTGTCGTTTGCCAGGACACTATATACTCTACTCTCAAAGTAGTGGAACCTACCACATGTCTCTCATCAGATGCAGTGGAAGCCACCACATGTCATCCTCTGCAAGATTCTCAAGAGGCAAGTGAAATCTGCCACCTTTCCCATTGTAACTCCATGGAGAGCGACACGTGTCTGTATCCATGATTCTGAATTCAAAGCCTCTATCAATAAATGTTTCTCAAAGAAGTCATGGAGCATGCCATGTGTCCCTTGCAAAGTTTAGTGGAAGCTAACAAGTGTCAATCTCTGTTGTTTCTCCCTCCTGCTTCTTATTTTCATGAAGACTATGGTAGACCCTCAGTGAGCTGCCAAGCTAAGTGGAACATGCCATGTGTCATCATCCACCTGACTCTCCAAAGACAAGCGAAAGCTGCCACCTATTCATTTATAACTCTGCAGAGAGTGACACGTGTCTGCATCCAAGTTTCAAACAAGTTTATAAGCTTCTCCTAAGCATTTTTTAGAGCACAGCAGAGACCTCCACATGTTATCATCCATGTGAATCTAAAATAAGTCCTAAGTGTTTTCAAAGGTTGCTAAAGTGTAGTGGAGATCACCATGTGTCATCTTTCACCAGACTCATAAAAAATGTTTCTAAAGCCTCTAATAGCAATGAAAGCTGCCGCATGTCCTCACCTGATTCTAAGCAGATGCTGCCATGTGTCAATTTTTTAGTAGAAAGTGACCAAAGAATAGAGAGGCAATTTAAGGACCCAAGTCAACAGCCAAAAAAGGAGTTGCTAAGAAGGATGACAGACCCACAGTCATCAAATTAGGGGCAATCAATTAGCCGTTGGCTTTCAAATGATGGCAGACTTGAGGACGCTAAATTGGTGGTAATGAAGGAAACAACACGAAATATCTGGAGTATCAACAATGTGTTTAGATCCGATAGACCTCTTGAACCTAGAAACATGGATGCAAATTTCTCGAGCCTTTAAAAGACACAACTTGTTCGAGAATAAAGGAAAAGTGAACAATGGTGCAATCAAGAGAGGGAACTAAGAAGATCATCTAGTTCTAGGTGATGACAGTCGAAGTTAAATTATAGAACTAAAAGTGCATTCAAAGCCTTGCATGCGCAGCATGAGCTGTTCCATGGGATAAACACACCAAACCTCTCTCGACCTCTATATATTGTAATCTCTCTGATTGTTTTAGGGATCTTCTTTCCTGCCATAGAAGCAAAAACTCTGCCCAAATTGAAAGGCATTTACTAAGACTTTAAGCTCAGATTGTTAATCATTTTTCTTCATTTGAATAAGAAAGCAAGTGACCTTTTCAGAATTTGTGCTGGAAATAGCCTGTGTTATTTTAGGAAATTTTTCATATGTCTGTTTCCTAGAAGCATTCTTGTTCATTTGATCTAACAAGTAGAACTTGCAGAAGTGGTTAGGAAGGTGTCCTAAAGACCAATTGTGGGATGACTTTGTGCCCCCACAAGTACCATCAGTGTGTTTGTATTTTCTTTTTCCTGTGTAAATGACCTTGGGATGACTTTGTGCCTCCATTGTTCATCGTATCTTACTCTTGAGCAATCTAGGTGAAGACTTTGTGCTACATCTTGATTTGTTGGCTATTGCATTCTTTGTTACATTTTACTGTTACTACCTAGAGTATTCTTGTGGCTTGCTGAATAGTACTTCTGAAAGAAGAGTGCTTTCTGTCATTTTCCTTAAGTTTCTCCTTTAATCCGCACACATCATCTCTGAAGAAAGAGAGATGGATGGTTTGTCCTACCCTTGAGTATTATTTTCTATTTATATATAAATAGCCTATCTATAGGGAACCTCCCCTTGATGAGAGGAGAGATTCATCCCCTTTTGATGTAGTAAACTTGCACATCTGGCCGATCAATCTCCCTATTATTGTGGTGATAGGACCTATTTTGCTCACCAGTTAGCTGGTCAAAAAAATATTCACCCAACATATTTCACTAGTATTCATGAGTGTTATGTAGGATGTATACAAATATTTAAAAGGACTAAGATGTTAGACTTGCCTCTACCTAGTAGCCTTGCTAAATTGAGGGCATATTTTTTACAGATTAAAATATTTGCATGTGTTATATATATATATATATATATATATATATATATATATATATATATATATATACATATATTGATGAGCTATTAGGCTAAAAGATTGTCTTGTTAAAACCTCTATCTTATAATTGTGTACATGGATGTACTATTTTCTAGGATATGAAACATAATCTACACTATGCATATGCAATGTGATCATATCCTAGAAAATAGTACATCCATGTACACAATTATAAGATATATATATATATATATATATATATATATATATATATATATATATATATATATATATATATATATATATATATATATATATATATATATATATATATTGATGAGCTATTAGGCTAAAAGATTGTCTTGTTAAAACCTCTATCTTATAATTGTGTACATGGATGTACTATTTTCTAGGATATGATCACATTGCATATGCATAGTGTAGATTATGTTTCTAATTATATTCTCCATTAATGTTATTTCTTGTATATAATAGAATAGATATTGCTAGTCTATTATGTGCAGCCCTTGGCCCTTATGTGAATTTTTTTTGAACATGTCAATGATATCTTATTTGGTATGTGCCACATTTGAACATTCCCATTTCTGCTGGCCCTTGACCCCTTTTTTGTGTGCAAAATTTGAAGATGTCCCTTGTTTGTGACATTATTCATGTCTTTTGTGTATGGCATTATTCATGTATTTTGTATGTGGAATACATTATTCATGTCCATTGAAATGGTTTTAATCTTACTATGTTGACATATTTTTCACATATGCTACATTATTCAATTATTACATATTACTACACATGATACATTTAACTTTTTTTTAAGATAAGTGACTTTCAGGACATAATTACCTCACCTTAAAAGGGGTGAATTTAAATGGGATTTCCATACACAAGATAACCATTTTTAAGATAAACAATAGTTTCAGGTACAAAATATAGTTTCAAAGGTTCCAAACTTGTATAAAATTCAATTATTTATGGGGTATATGCCATGTATATCCACTTACATTGAAAGAACAAAGAAAAAAATAATTCAATTTTGAGTGCATGATTTAATTTCATGCACAAATGTCAAATATAATGACAAATATTTATGTACATATAGTTATAAATTATACATTTATCAATGAAGGCATGATAAAAATTCATGCATACTATGTTATTTTTCCAAATTGAGGGGGCATGATATAGATTCATGCCATTATTTCAATATTAATTTCTATTAGTAGACATGGTAAGAGCATGGATATTATCCATTATCTTTTGATAATGCATTCAAGAAAAAATTAAAAAAAGTTACAATTAAATCTACAAGTCATCTATAGTGGTTTATTCAATTAAGTGAATAATGCATTATATAGAGATTCAATGAAATCTAGCATTATTTTTACAAATCTATTTTGGATTTCAATCCATTTCATGTCTTGAGGATATAAAACTTTTTGAATTAAATTGAGGTCTATATGTCCCTCAATGGGTGTTATTTTTTATACAAGTAAAAATTCAATTTTGAGCTTGATCACCCTCAAATTTTCCATTGGTTCAACTAAGGAACCAACTTCTCCAAGTGCTCCATGAGAAACACTAATTCTCTAATGTTTGGTCTATATTTTTTGGATAGGTAGCATGAGATTTTCCCCTTTTGGATTAATATAAAGGCATGCTTAAGTCACCTATTCTATTACTTAGAAATTTTAATATAAAGGCATGTTTACGCTATTACACATTGAGCAAAGCTTCTGTATTCTTCCTAATTCTAGTTTTTATCACTAAAATTAGTCCTCAACCATGTATAAAGTATGTTTTATCCAATCTAAAGTAAAACATGATCAAGTATTCAATCCATTTCTAAATGCATTCATATAGTTAAAGAATCACAATTGCACAATGCACTTTAAGTGGAGAGAAGTACATGGGTTTGAATCCCTCCTTGGAGTTTTGAATATGTAGGCAATCTTTAGTGATCATGGGGTTGATTGGGGTCAACTCATCCCATTGCATTCGATATTTTTGTATTTTTAATATTTCAATCTTTGAAATCCATATTAGAGTTTCAACCTTGGAAAATCTATTTTTAAGTCTTCTTTACACCTCTAAAGGTTAAAAATTTACACACAAACCTAATTCAAGTTATCACAAAAAATCATGACCTAAGTTTCCTAATTTTTGGTAGATTTCAATATTGACCAGTTTAGGTCCATAGTGATAGTTGATCTTGATCCAGTTAGACAATCCCAAGCCTTTTCAATTTTAGTTCTTGAGTTTGAGTACTTGTAGAGTCTATTATTATTTTACTATTTCAGTCATTTGTCAGTCAACACAGTCAGATTTTGGACGTAAACATATAATTTTTTCATTTCATTTTATAGTTATCCTTCTTTCTTTTGATTACATTTTATCGAATTTAGTATTTATAGATATTTCTTCTTGTTTCAAGTCAGTTTACATCATTTTGATTTATTTCACTCAATTTATCTGAATTAGGGTTAATTCACTTTTTAATCCAATTTTTTGATAAAATAATTCCCAAGTGGAACATATAACAAGCTAACATATAAAATATTGGGTTATTTAATAAGCTATTGTGAATTTTTCAAATAAAGCATACAAGATAGAGTGGCCAAAAAGGTTGGATATTTCACCCATATTCAATGTTTTAGACTCATATTTTTGAATAAGACAAAACAAAACTTATATATTGGCAAGATTATATTCTTAAGAATAGACGTGAGGATATTGAATATTTATTGGAGAAGAAATTTATAAAGAATACGTAAGTCAACAAGAGTTTAAATAGTATATGGTTTGATGGAAAGGAAAAGGAAAAGAATATTATTCATGGGTTTTAGAGATAGAACTTGGTCAGGTTGGTCAGGACATGTTCATGATTTTGTAAACTTTAACAATGAGAAACGTGTTTGAAAGCAAATATTGAGGGATTTTAATAAAATAATATGCATGGATCTCTAAGTAATCCTAGATTTTGGTGTGTTTTGTGTGTTACATTTGTTTTCGGTTTCCATTTTCAACTATTTCATAATGTTTGGGATAAAGCTATCACATTAGGTTGGTGGAATAGAGATATTAAGCACCTAATATTTTTTCCACATAGAGCCTTGTTGTATAACTAGCTAAACATTCATTTACATAGCACTTAGTTCACTAGTTGTGCATGTTTTCATGTTATTTTAATTTGTTCCACAACTTTGTGTTTACATGTCATCTATTGAAGTTAAATCATCCACTAGTCAAATTTAAGCCATCTAAATTCAAATTCATGCAATACATAGGCAATTTTTTGCTTGTTTTTTAGCAATTTAAAGGCAGAAAATCATTCATAGATGGAGCATTTTGTTGTGTAATACAACATGAAGTAATCATCATGTGCACATTTTGTTTTAAATAATTGTTAAATGGGAACAAGATTTTACTAACACTTGTGATAAGTAATAAGGGTGAGTAATCATGATCCATGTGTTGTTTAGTGTACGATTAGTTGTAAAACATTAATATATTTCAAATAGTGAAAAATTAAGCATGAAAGGACCTGCATGCAAACAATTTTAAATCCACATGTTGATTGTTTCTAAAATAATTTTTCAATGAGCACATCTTTAATGTTCAAGTGGAATTTTGTGTTACCTTAAACCATCATGCCAACATCTTCTTGTAAAACACATTCAAATTTTGTATATAAGGATGCACATAAGTATTTATCAATTAGTTCTCTAATGGTAGTAGAGCTCAGTTTTGATTTCTAACCTTGTCCTAGTTGAGTTTGGTATGAGAAGCTAGTAAAATATCATAAGACTAACAGTAAGTCACAGTAGGGGTTAAGAGTGAAATATGGATGAGTTGCAAACAAATCTCATGTTGACCCATGTGTGTGTCATAAGAAATAAACATTAATAAATAGTTTGTAAAAAATCTCTATTGATTTGTTACTTTCTATTGTTATATATTAAATAAATATAATTTATATTGGGAATAAACTCGAAGCTTCCATATTTGTATCCATGCACTCTAGTATCCCATAAGTTAATGACTTCTTAAGTGAACTTCCGAACACCCTTGTTTTATTTATCTATCGAAGAAAATTTTGTTCTAAGTTCAAGAGTTATATTAGATATTTGATGCTCACGTAATGAGTGTGCAATGTGTAAATTGAATCATGGAACTTATATTTGTTACAATGTTTAAAATTTTGACTTATGAGATTGAATTTTGATTATTTTATGATGTTATTAATGATTTTGTCCTATATTTTAGATGTGCATGTGTTACTCAAACATAGATCTTAACAATGTAGATACCATAACATGGATTATGATTGAATCAAATATTAATATCATTTCTTTGAATAATGCTAGAGTAATTTGTGTGAGGATTGTTTATGATTTACTTGTTGATAAATAATTGTGGCACATTCATGCATAAGGATTATTTTTACATATGTGAATGGTTGATATTTAAGGGTTGGTTGTGACAAGAAAAATTATTAATCTTAGTCTTGAGTGACCGCTTTGGTCTTTCTATGTAAAGAGTGGAGGTTTTGGTTTTTTTAATTAATGTATGGAGTTGTATACATGATGATATTGTATTGGTTACGTTGTGAGCAATTATATTTTTTATGTGCTATTTTTTTGTTATTTATTTGCATGATTTTTAAGGTTAGTTGGGTAAGGGATGTCCCTTAAAAATATCCGAGTTATTAGGTGATGTTTTTACTAACCTCCCCTCTGATAGTTGATAGTTTAAAAGAGTTATTTCACATATGGGATGACCACTACTATTTATGGTGCATGAAGCCTCATGAAATATAAAAATATTTATTTATGGAGAAAAGTTTATTTCTTCAATTAAATATGGAATTCACTATAATTTAGAATTGAATAATTTTAGCGATGACTTGCAATGAAGGTCAAGAAGTTTACTTTATTATTATAAATAATTTGATGAAATAAATATCCCTTAATCAATTTTTATTATTCTTTATTTAATTTAGTTTTAATAATACTACAATAAATGAATATTTTCATTATTCCTTAATTAATATACTTTCAATAATACTACAATAAATGAATATTACTTAATATATTTGTTAAATTTGTGTTATCACAATATTAAAAGAGCAATCCAAAAAACCTACCTATATTTTACCATTTATTACATGTAATAACTCTTAATGAATTAACTATCTATCAAATAATATATTTAACATTTAATGGTTACTTCCTTAATCATGGATAAGATTAGACAAATCTTTGTGACCACCGTTATGTTACAGTTAGATGTCCCCCCATCAAAAGTATTGGTAGATCCAAATTTTATATGTGTGTTTATCACCATCCCAAAAATAATAAATAAATAAAATAAAATAAATAAATAAATTCAAAATTGATTACTGTGAACTTCATGATAATTATACTAATTATTCAATTCTCTTGAACTCTTTATTCAAATCTAAAGCAAAAACAAGAACCAGTAACTCTATTGCACTGAACTATATATTAAGAGACGACATACAAACAATAATTAATACCAATAATTACTCCCAAGTGGAAAAAAATAAAATACTATGAGACAAAAATAGGATGTAGTACATAAATTAAATTCAATCAATATCAGTGGTGAGGAAGGCGGGTGGAGATATTCATAAACATGGCTCTAATTACTTTCATGGATGCAAACTGCATAATCAATGGCCTCACCCATCCATAATCAATCTCATGCAGTGGAAATAAGTGAGAGATAATGTCATTAGCTTAATATAGTGGTACCCAATTTCAAAAAGTAAATCCACAACACCTCTCTCACAATATTCAAACCACAATATCATATTATAACATTGCTCAAATAAAATGGAGATATTGATAATATATTGAAGGTGTTTTGATTTTTTTGTTTGAAAACATTTTTGGACATTCACTATACACAACCAAACTCAATTTTCCCCCTCACACTTGGTCCTGGGACTCATTATATGGATCATTGGTATTAGAGTAGAGCTCTATTCCTTTATATTCTTATAAAAAAATGTGTGCAACTCAAGAAAGAAGGTTTTTTAATCAGATATGTTTCAGAATATTCAAAAAAATGTCATAGCAAAAGCAATATGGCTAGCACTTAGAAGAAACTTGAGGTAGCCCCAAAAGTTTGAAGGTTCATTTTCAATGCACTAGGAGCACAATACACTAAAAATTTTATCTAATTTTATGATATGATGATACAACTCAACCCAATGCCTTCTACTACACCTTCATATTATACTCAACAATGGTTTCAATAATAAACACCCTTCAAATTACAAGCCAATCTTGACATCCATTTAGTTGAAGGCAAGATCAACACTAAACCATTGGATGCCTAAATTTGATAACTCAAGGCATACTTCTCAGTCAATTAATTCATTGATGTTGAGAAGATCACCTTCACAATATTGAATATGTCTATTTCTATAGTTCATTGGTGAGAGACCTTTAGTATGTAATATGCATAAGAGTGTGTTCTAATCGAATCATGGAATACTTTTTAGATGCACTGAAGGAAGAATACTACCCTCTCTAACACTTTTAAGATGAATACATCAAGTTCTAACAACTGTTTTAGTGCAAGGATCAGTCGATGGAGGACTATGCCAATACATTCCATGACTAATGTGTGTTTGACAGAAAACTTGACTAAACAACATAAGATGATGAATTACATTAGCATACTCTCACCTTATATCCATGCAAAGATAGAGTTCTTGATTTATGACATGTTGGGTCAAGCATATCATAACATTGCTAAGATCAAATCTAAGGCAAATATGAGTAGCATTCCACATCTTCATCCAATGTCGTGCATAAGGGACAACACTCATATAACTCCACATCATAGCTTTTTACATAGAAGCATAGCACTTCTCAAAAAGGTGAGAAACCTTAGAATATTACACAAAACTCAAAGGATATTATGCCTTATACTTTAGACAAAGATAAGAAGAATTCCAGTGATAAGTGGTTCCATTACCATCGCTCATCCACTCATGATAATTATTAATGCCCTGCATATTAATTCCTTCTCACACAATCTACATTAAGACCCATATCAATGGACAACACTGATCCAGATCCCTCTTATCTAAATACTAGCACCACTATGATTGACATATCCTAGGAAAATGAATGTCTTTTCCACTCTAAGTTCTTGGTGAAGAGTCAACCTCTTCATGTCATCATAGATAATGGTAGTTAGAAGAACATCATTTTGTAATCCACAGTTCAATGCCTTGCTATTACCACTATTGTGCATCCTAATTCATATTCTCTAGGGTCTCTTTATTAGGGGAAAGATATAAAAGTCTGGTGACAATGAGTTTTTAAGTATAAATTAAATCATATGGATGATAATGTCCCTTATGACATCGCACCTCTAGAAATCTATGACATCTTGCTAGGAACACTCTATTTGTATGATCGATAAGCTACATATCAAGCCAAGCCAAAATGTTGGATTATTCATGCACAATATCAATTATAAAACATATTTTTAAGTTAGTTCCCATGATGAAATTCACCTTGGTGTCTACCAAGTAATGTCATAAACTTGTCTCACATGTGCAGAAGTTAGTGTTGTTCATGGTTCATCCTAACACACTACATAGAAGAAAAAAAACACTCTAGTATTGTACACCACTTGAAAAAAGTTGAAACAATAATATCTCAACAAGTTACTAGAGTATCATAGCGAATTCCTCATAGATATTTAAGGCCTTACAACACATTATGTAGTAAAGCACTACATTGATTTGGTTCTTGGATCCCCTCATTTGAATAACCCTTATATCACAGATCAATTTGAGAGAATGACAAAATCTAGTGATAGATACAAGAACTCCTTGATTATGTAAATATTATACCTATATATAATCCTTGAAATAGTTTGATAGTCCTTGTACCCAAAATTTATGGGTCCTAGTGACTTTACATAGACTATCATGAAATCAACAAAATAACAATGAAGAATCGGTACCCACTACCAGGCATTGATGGCCTTTTATACCAACTCTAAGGTGAAAAATACTTCACCACGATTGGATTTAAGTTTTTTTAAGTATAGTTACTCAGAGGGGGGAGGTGAATCAGTTGCTTTGAAATAATCTTTCAATTTACTTTAGCATTCATTCACATACATGCATTAACCAATGCACAAACAACATACGAACACAAAAGATATGTGGGAAACCCTCTTGGGGTATAAAAATCAATTAAAAACCACTTGAAATATAGTCCCATGATAAATGTATAAAAATTTAGTGAGGCACGAACCCGACAAGGAGCACCAACCCCTTACTAGTTAAGCACCAAGTCAACTAGTCCTTTAACAAGCACCAACTTGGAAGGAGGCATCAACCCCCTAGATAAATCATCACCAACTCATATACCTTAAATATATGATCAAATTTTAACACCCATTTCTCAGTAAACTGAATATTACCACCTTATTTATCTCTTCTCACTCTTTATCTCTCTCAAACAGTCTATTAGGTCTTATCGCTCAACTAGCCCTTTCCTTGGCAAAATTAGGTCATATGACCTTGCTTATCACCTGTATAAATATTGTTAGATATTAATAACATAGTAATAATACATATATAATTATATTCAATCCATATACCTTTTTTACAAACCTTTATATCCTTCACTCATGTCCTCAATATTCTAACTAGTCAAATTAGGCCTATTAGACCTTCTCTTTATACTTGAATCTTACTCTCACCCATATTGGTCAGCCAATAACCTCACCATACTTGGATAAACCTCTTAATATAACAATAAAAATATTTAAAAAGTGAAACAACCACTTCATAGGTCAGTCACCACCCATAAGATCCAAAACCATCATTAGGCCTAATAGAGACCTAATGCAATTAGGCCTTCTTGAGGCACACATTTCACCTTGACCATCTTGTAACATCATGAGCCTTCACAAATGGATAAAAAAATTCACACATGATTAAATTATACCCTTTATAATCTCACCTTGGTTCCCCAACACCATTTAGCTCATTTCACTCCTTGAACCACATAATTAGGTCTACTCACAATTAGGCCTTCTCACTGCCATGAAGGTTGTCTTGTAACAATAATGCATAAACTCAACTTTGCCACATAAAAAAATAAAAAAATAAATTGGATATAAAATATATGATCTATTTTTCATCACCAAGTCCATTAAGTTTCATAATTCATGGTACAAGACCTCAAACTGATTAACTTCATATGCTCACTTAGAACTGCACACAGGTCTTAAGAACCCAGTCAAGAACCTTTGAATTTTCACACCTTCATATGAATTTATCATGAATAAAAATTTATTAAAATGAACATATGATACCTATATAAAAACTTCATATGCATTGGACTCTTCAACTCTATGAAAAAAGACTCAAGAACAACATTCTCACTCATACATAGAAAATTGCTTGCATCTCCAAAAACATAGTCATGAAGATCAAGGCTTAGAACACCTATGTGAACACTTTTAAGAAATTAAAATAGTTTTATATTATCCTTAAAAATATTTATAAAATATTTTAATAGATATATTATAATTTTAAATACCAATATTAGTCGTACAAACCAATCTCACATTTTCACCCTACACAGACCTCACTGTGATAGGCAGGTCACTTTAAGAACAACTTTTTGATTGTGTATGAGAATATTAAAAACTTATAAACAAATTATATATGTTTTATAGGTATTTAAAAACAACCCCATAAATTTTTATCCATCTCTAATCCACTGAAACCTATCCCTAATCTCATTCTCACTTCTACCTGGTTTTCTCACTATCTTCCTCATTAGGCCTGTTTAGCGATAGGTCAACTTACATTATTGGTTTAGCATATTTAAGGTATAAAACCTGATAATAAAATTAAATTTTCATAAAATACAAGTATCATACATCATCTTCCAACCATTCTCATGTTTTGACCTAGTCAACCCTACCTACTACATCAAAATTATGATAAACAAAGGGTTTCTTGTAGATTCCACTCAATATACTAATAAATCAATGACACTTGGAGGTAATTGTGAGAGTTTAATACAACCTGAAATCATAATAATTGGTCAAGTAAACCATTATGATCAATTCCCAACAAGATCTTTCCTATTGGGTCATTACTAGGGTTTTAGAGAAGGTTTAGATTGTCTTACATTCTTAACAATCATTTATAAAGCTTAGGCCCTCAACCCAGAAACAAATTCCATGAAATTAAATATATGAACCTTACCCAACTACCTTGAACTAATTTTATACTCATGAAAATGTTACATGTGCCAATGATCATAAGAAATTCATTCTCAAGTCTACAACACCTCATTATATGCACACAAAAAACCTCAACATCATTTTTCATGCTTTTTCCTTCAGGATTTGAGATCAAATTTGGTAAAAAAAAAAATTCATAACCTATCACACCTATGAAAAATTCTCTCATGATATATGTCACCTTGGGAACTGAATTTGACCCCTCATTAGGCCACACTAGGTCTCTTTGCTCATTAGGCCTTGAACTGCCAGTCATACTTAGACCTTAAACACACCTTGAAACCTCTTGAACTACTATCAATACCTCATCCTCATGTCATAAAACCTCATACCTTACTCACACACTACCACACATCATATTACAAGCCTTATACTGCTCACCTCAACATGCTACCAAGTTTGTGCCTTCTCACTAGGTCTCTTCATTCAAGACTAAGCCTCAAAATTAAACTTGGAACTAATATAAAGGATTATTTGATTTTTTATTATGTTTTAATTTATTTATAAAATCTCTCATTACTTTATTGACACAATTCACCAATATTTACTATGATTCATACATACACCTTCTCTCAGAGCTAAACTAGGCTTATCAAGACACCTAGTACTCAAAGATTTGGACTCAAACAAGCTAGTTCTCAATGATGTCACCCAAAAACATTTTTAAATCATAATTATCTAAATACAAGGCTAATATTAATTTTTTTTATGATATTTTCACATCACAACATTGTGCCAAGACCTCATACAAAACTCAAAGACTGTTAAACCATGCCCATGATATGATAATGCACCTCAAGACTAGTACTCAATAATAGCTTACCTTGTATCATGGTATTGATTTTGTTATGGCATAAACCTCAGAATAACTACTAGGTTGCCTTAAAATTCTCTCTCAACATAAATATAATTAGTTTCCTTTCATAAGACTTCTTTGTTACATACCATTTCACCATGCATGGCCTCAACTCTAACTTTAAGATTAATGACATCCATATTGACTATAACATAAATGAACATAATAATGTCTCAACATCAAAAATAGTAACATACCTCAACAATCTCCCCTTGTCATTAATGGAAAACATTTATACAAAGCTTATCATTCACAAAATCCCCAAGTTGAATCTTCTTCAAACTGATCTTTCTCCCAAAATAGAACTTTCTCCCCCTTTTACATTGATGATAAAGGGTCGTCTTATTAGAAACTATCTGATATTTGGACCTAGAACAACACACCTTTTCTTCCAAATAAACTCATTATATCTCTTTGACAAAAAATCAACATAAATCAAGTTCACATACCTACTCTTGAAGCATGATTGGATCCCTTTGTCTCCATGAGATATTCATATATTATCAAGACAATGATTTGGTTTGATCAAGTCATCATACAAACTCTTTGTGGCAAAAATTTTGTGATCATACTTAAAGTATACTCTTAACAAAACCTTGAATCTGAATGTCAACAAAGAACACAAAAAAAACTCCCCCTAAAACCAATCATCCTTCATGCTTCTGCTCACTAGCTGAGTGCTTCCATAAATCCTAATGGAGTCACCTCTTCTCTTTTTAGTAATAAAATAACATAAAATCAAGATATTCCTAGAGCTCCATGTCCTTACTAGACTAAACTTTCTTCGTGATTCTTTTAGGCTTGAATTTTTCAATCTCTGTTTGAACACCATCATGACTTGGTCTATTTGACTTGACTTCTTCATCCAAATTCTAAGTTGATAGGGAGAATTATTGAAAATATTTTGCATTTGATTTACATGGTAAATAGTCCATTTGAACTTGCAGACTGGTCCTTATTCACCTTAGCTACCTTTGGTTTCCACTCACTATCTTGTCCAATTTCTTGCATTCTAGGAGTCTAAACTTTTTTATTATGGCTTAAGAATCCATGCTTACAGTACTTTTCAATATGACCAACCTTTTAACAATCGAAACACATTTTTCCTCTTAATGGAAACACATAATGACCCATATGTCTTGACTGATGACTCTCCTCATAGTTCCATGCATATTCATTCTTGGAGGGCCTTTTATAATGCCTTGCTCTATGACCAAATTGGTTACATGAATAACAATAACCATTTAAAGGGTTATCATACCTTATATTATTAGGCTATCAGATAGTATTAGCCTTAATTCTATCAAAACCCTTATTTTTTGATTGATCATTGACCTTCTTGATCACATTAGTGTTCTTTTTTTGGTCTCTATTGAAACCAATGCCTATTTTGTCATTAGCAGTCTTTTGACTACTCAAAATGTTGTCTAAATGATTGGTACTCTTTTTAAACCTCACAAAGGACTTAACCTTACTTGATGCTTGATTAAATTCAGATCTCAAAGAATCCACTATAGTTACATACTTTACACATTCTTCTTATTTATCTTTTAGGCTTGCAGTCACAATATCAAGTTAAGTCTCCACCTATTTAACTATTTCCTCTTGTTCCTTGGAGTTGTTGCTTAGTATAACTTCAAACAAGTTGATTTTCTCCTCATATTATTTGATAAGATACATCATTATCATATTATTCTTCTTCACCATCTTTAGTTATCATTTATTAACTCAACTTCAAAGTCCACATCATCTTCCTCTTCATCTGAATCACCAATGGATCCACCAATCCATATGGACTCCTATTGATTTGAATAGCTTATTTCTTCAACCATGAAGAGTATTTAATTGACATTAGGATCATCACCTTCATGATCAATTTTATAATCACTTCTCTCACTCTCATCAGATGAGTTGCAATCTTCCTTTGTGTAAAGACTTCTTTTGTTCTTAAAAAATGCCTTCTTATCATCATGCCTTCTAAAGCTTTTCTTGCTCTTATAATACCTATAGGAATTTTTATCATTATCATGACCTTCACCATGATATTAATCACCCTTTTCCTTATGATTATGAGGGCACTTATTGGCAAAGTGTCGAATCTCTCCACAATTGAAGCATTTAAAGGGCAACTTGCCCTTGTATTTACCCGAGCTTGTCTTTAATTTTTTTGTAAACATAGCTATCAACTCATCATCATCAATATAAAATTCATCATTATCTTTTACTTTATTACCTTTTTTATTCTTCTTTGCTTCTTTTCTACCTTGAAATCAACTTCTTTATTGACAGGTCTTCCTTCACTTGTCTTCATCTCATAGGTTGTTAGGGTGCCATGAAGTCCATTCATCTCTAGCTTGTCTAGATCTTGCATCTCTTCAACAACAGATACTTAAGAATCAAATTTGAGAGTTAAAGATCTCAAAACCTTTTGAACAATAGTATAATCTTTTAATTTTTCACCTAGGCCTCTTATGATGGTGACCACTTCATTAACCCTCAACAAGTAGAATGCAATAGTCTCATCTTAATTCATCCTTAGGCTTTCAAAATATCTTCTATGGGTTTTAAACTTAGCCAAATTGACCTTGGAGTCTCCCTCATAGATATTTTTCAGATTTTTCCATATTTTTTTAGCAAACATGCAGTTCATTACCTTCATAACTTTTGCCTCTGATAGACCACACATAATACCATTCATAGATTTTGAATTGTTGTCACTAGCTTTCTTGCATGTTGCATCTGTAGGAGGAATGGGGAGTGAAATATATCCATCAAAAACTTATTTATAAACCTCATGACCTTGAGACATCAAATATGTCCTCATACTGACACTCCATAAATCATTACTAGATCCATTAAACAATGGAGCAAAATATTGTGCTTGACTAGCCATCTTCACTTATTTAGGATCTCCTTTAAGATATTAGAAATACCTCAAAGGACATAATCTAATACAAAATATTTTAATTACATATAATGATAGGGGGTGAATCATTTTCTTTGAAATAATCCTTCAATTTGTTTTAGCGGTCATGAAGCATTCATTCACATACATACATTAACCAATGCACAAACAAGCATCTATGAAAGCAAACAACATAAGAACATAGAAGATATATGGGAAACCATATTGGAGGACAAAACCCAATAAAACACAACTTGGAATAAAGTAATATAATAAATGGTTCAAAATTTAGTGAGGCACCAACCCCACAATGAGCACCAACCCCTCACTAGTCAAACACCAACTCAACTAGTTCTTTAGCAAGCACCAACTTACAAGGAGACATCAACCCCCTAGGTAAGTCAAAATAAAATAACTTAAATTTAACCTATGATCACCTTTGAACACCTATTTTTCACTCAACTGAAGATGACCACCTTATTTGGCTCTTCTCACTTTTTTATCTCTCTCAAAAAGCATATTAGGCCTTCTCACTCAACTAGCCCTTTACTTGACAGAAATAGGTCATATGACCTTGCTCATTACCTGTAGAAATATTGTTAGATATAAATAACATAATAACCACACCTATATAATGATCTTTCAATCCCTCTACCTAATTTTCAAACCTCTATATCCTTCACTCATGTCCTCAATATTGTAACTAGTCAAATTAGGCCTATTAGACCTTCTCTTTATACTTAACTCTTGCTCTCACCCATCTTGGTTATCCAAGAACCTCACAATACTTAAATCACCCTTGGAATAGATCAAAAACACATTTCACAAGTGAAACACCCACTTCATATTTCAGTCACCACCCATAAGGTCCAAATCCATCATTAGGCCTAATAGAGATCTAATGTAATTAGGCCTTCTTAACGCACACATTTCACCTTGACCATATTAAAACATCATGATCCTCAAAAAATATATGAAACACTTAAAAAATGATTAAATTAAACCCATTATATGCTCACCTTGGGTTTAAAAAACCATTTATCTCATTTCACTCTTTGAACCACACGATTAGGTCACTCGCAATTAGGCCTTCTCACTGCCATAAAGTCTATCTTGCAAAACTAATGCATACAATCAACTTTTCCACATAACCCAATAAAAAATCACATGTATATAAAATCCATGACCTCATTGTCATCACCAAGTCCATTAAATTTTACAACTCAGGTCACAAGTCCTTAAACTGATCAATTTTATATGCTCACTCAGAATTGCATGCAAGCCTTAAGAACCTAGTCAAGAACCTTTAACTTTTCACACATTCATAGGCATTTTTAATGAATAAAAATGTATTAAAATGAACATATGATACATATATAGCAACTTTATGTGAATCATATTCTTCAAATCTATGCAAAAATACTTAGTAACAACATTCTCATTTATACACAAAAAATTGCATGTAGCTCTAAAAAACACAATCATGAAGACCAAGGCTTAGAACCCCTGTGTGAACACTTTTATGAAATTATAATAAGTTTAGATGATCCTTAACCATACTTATAACATATATATATATATATATATATATATATATATATATATATATATATATATATATATATATATATATATATATATATATGGTTAAGGATCATCTAAACTTATTATATATCAATATTAGTTTTGCAGACCAATCTCACATCTTCACCCTACACAGACCTCACTAAGTTAGACAGGTCACTTTGAGAATAGCATTTTACTTGTATATGAGCATAATCAAAACTTATAAAAAAATGGGATATGTGGTATAGGTATTGAAAAACAACCCCATGCATTTGGATCCATCCCTAATCCACTGCAACTTATCATTATTCTCATTCTCACTTTTGCCTAGTTTTCTCACTATCTTCCTCATTATGTCTGTTTAGCGATAGGTCAACTTTCATAACTGGTTTATAATATTTAGGGTATGCAACATGATTATAAATTTACATGGAAACAAACTAAAAGTCTCATACATCATCTTCCAACTATTTTCATCTTTTAACCTAGTCAACCTTGTCTATTACATCAAAATTCTAAGAAATAAGGGGTTTATTATAGCTTCCATTCACTCTTCTCACATACCAATGCCACCTAGAGGTACCTGAGAGATTAAAATACAACCTTAAATCATCATACTAGGTCAACCAAACAATTATAATCACTTCCCAACAAGATCTTTCCTGTTGGGTTATTAATAGGGTTTTAGAGAGGGTTTAGACTATCTTACATTCTTAACAATCATTCATAAAGCTTAGGCCCCCAACTCAAAAATAAATGTTAGGATATTAAATCTAGGACCCTTCCCCAACTACCATGAACTACTTAGATCCTCATGCAAAAATTGCGTGTGCCAACGAGCATAATAAATTCCTTCTTGAGTCTACAACAACTCATTTTGTGCACATAAAAAATCTCAACACCAATTTTCATGCTTACTCCTTCAAGATTTGACCTCAAACTTGATCAAAAAACTTTTCATAACCTCTCACATCTCTGAAAATGTTCTTATGAGCTCTAACACCTTGGGAACTGAACTTGACCCCTAATTAGGCCACACTAGGTCTCTTTGCTCATTAGGCCTTGAATTACCAGTCATACTTAGACCTTGAACACACCTTGAAACATCTTGCACTACTCTCAATACCTCATCCTCATGTCATACAACCTCATACCTTTCTCACACACTACCACACATCATCTTACAATCCTTAAACTGCTCACCTCAACATGCTACCAAGCCTATGCCTTCTCACTAGGTCTCTTCATGTAAGGATTAAGTCTCAAAACTGACCTTGAAACTCACCTGAAAGCTTCTTTATTTTTTGCTCATGTTTACATATATTTTTACACTCTATTATACTTGTACTAACACAATTCACCAAGGCTTACTATGCTTCATGTATACACCTTCTCTTAGAGCAAGATTAGGCTTCTCAAGACACCTAGTACTCAAAGATTTGGACTCAAACAAGCTAGTTCTTAATGATGTCATCCAAGAACATTCTTCAATCAGAATTATCTAAAGACAAGGTTACTCTTAATAGTTTTATGATCTTGTCACATCACAACATTATGCCAAGACCTCATACAGAACTCAAAAATTGCTAAACCATGCCCATGATATGACAATGCACCTTAAGATTAGTATTCAACAGTAGCCTACCTTGTATCATGATCTTGATCTTTTCATGCCATAAATCTTAGAAGAATTACTATATTGACTTCAAATTCTCTCTCAATAGATAGGCAATAGGCTACCTTCAAATTTTCTCTTGTCATAAGACTTCTTTGTCACATATCATTTCACCATACAGGCCTCAACTCTGAGCTTGACATTAATGACATCCATCTTGACTGTAACATCAATGACAACAATAATGCCTCAACATCAACAATAAGAACATACCTCAACAAAAGTTAGGTTACCATTAGGGTCCAATCCATCCTGAAATTCTTTGAAAGACAATAGTCAAGACATGGGAAGGATTTTTTCAATCATTGGTCATGCCTTTCATGCACTTGATGGATGATCTACTCAAGTTTTTTTATCAACTCCTTAATCATGATCTACTTGGATGAAAATCTCATCTTCAACAATAATTGTAAGGATCATATAGAGAACATCTCATATGTTTGAGACATCTTATGTCAACACAAGTTACAAGCCAACTTAGCAAAGTGTACATTTGGTGTTGTACAATTTTAGTACTTGGGATACATCACATATTGCATAAGAATTCATGTAGATCTAGAGAAGATCAAATTGAACCAATGTTGGCATACTCTACACAATCTCATAGAATTGAGTATATTTATTGAACTTTATAACTTCTATCGTAGGTTCATCCTTGGTTTCTCGCACATCTCTTGGGCTCGCACCCAGTAACATGTGTAAAATCCAAATTCGATTGGACTCGTGTAACAATGTGATTTTGAGGCACTCAAATAACACCTCTATGTAATGCACATTCTTAAAATTCCTAATATTGTCCATTTTATAATATTGCTATAATATCAAATATAGGGACAATCTAAAAATGAATTCAATCTTTGATATCATTGAAATATCCATTTTCAAGATATTTAGAAAAAAATTGGAAATAAACTCAAGCTCTGATACCACTGTATTATCTCCAAATAGGAATATTGATAAATTTTGGATTTAAAAGCATACAAAATGTAACAAATCATAAAATTAAAACATACAACTATAATATTTATTATAACAACTGTATAATTCATAAAAGTGAAGCATAAAACAACTTCTTACAATAATATATGGCATAATCATAATATCTGATTAAGATTATCCTACTGAATCAAAAGGGTTTCATTTTATGATCTAAGAAATCAACAGGTTTTCATCCAATGATCTCAATATTCCATGGGTTTTCATCCAAGGAAGATGAAATAATGAACATAGAGTTCAAATCTCACAAATGGGGGGTTTCAAAATATATACAAGAATGATTTATAAAGGGAGAAACATGATTATATATAAAAGGTTCAAGGAGAGAGGGAGCAGAGGAAACTTGAAGGAGAATCAAATAAATGCATCATACCCAAGTCATCCATGGTAACTCCATGTGAATGTTTGTCTTGATGTGCAAGTAAGTCAAAAAATAGAGCATCAAGAGAGACAAGATTAGCCACCCCATGTGACTCCAACTTTGATGTACCACCTTCACACATGTGAAAAATAGTGTGATGCTTGTCCTCATATGCAAATGGTCAAAAGTAGATCAAATGATCAACCCCTCTTTTGTCTTGGTCTCCAACTTTCTTTATGACACCAAAAATGGTGCCCTACTTCCTCTTGTGTGCCAAATCTTCAATAGTGCAGTCCTTTCATCTTCCTCCATGTGCTCATATACTTCCAAAACTACCTTTTGACTTCTCCCCACACTCCAAATCATGAATATAACGTAGGGATGTGCCCTAATTAGTCATCTTTGTCTTCATTCAAGTATGTGAATTATAAAAAATAAATAAACTTGTCTTTTAGTGCCTCACTCCACATGCACTAGATTGCATGATAGATCCTCTTATGGACCAAGCCACTTCATCCACAAGCCACCACAATTGATGCATCATCAATTTGCATCACATGTCACATCACCATGAATAGTGATAGTGAATAGTGCTAGTGAATAGTAACTGGTGAAGAGTGTTCTCATTCCTAAATAAAAATAGTGTCTGATCTCTTGAAGATCTTTTGAACATAATATCACTGATTGAATTCCCTTCTGACAATGCTGACACTCTCCAAAAAATTTGGAGCTTCTAAAAAATATTGGAAGGCTATAAATAGGGGACATTATAGTCTTCCCTCCCCGATATTACTTGTCTTCAAGCAATCATAACGCATCCTCTGATTCATCCCAATGAAGTTTCAAGATCTCAAATCAATATTAGGAATACTACACCATATTTCCACTACACTACTCTAATATAATCTGGAACTAGGAGCTACACACCAAGTGATGCTATAACAAACACTGTCTCCATCTCAAATGCAAACTTGATAACGTGACCCATGTCTATGAGCAATTGCAAGTATTATAATTTCATTATCTCTAATGCATCCTTGACCATTTGTAAATTTACAAGAATGGCTCCTCCTCCATGGCCTTTTTTCCTCTCCTCAAATTAAACTTTCCAAATGAGGTCTTCAATGAATTTGTGTGTGCTATCTACTCTTGTTAACACTTGCCCCACTTTATCTTTCATGACCAATAATTGATTCTTCAATTCTTACAATTCTAAGGGCCTCTAATCTATATCTACAAAGTGACTTTGCTCACCACACAACAAATTTTTTGAATTGTCTTCATTTGTAATACCAATATCACCTTCAAATTCAACTACCTATCTAATTGGTGCCTTGTAAACACTATGAATAGATGCTATAGTAGCACTATGCTCAATCAATGAATCATCAAGAAATTCCATACCTTCATATGGCTTATCAATAATTGCTGATTTAGCAAACTCCAAATCAACATACCCTTCGATCTCAACACTGTCATGAAGACTGATGTGCTCCTCTCTTGTGGATGCAACTCGTGATGCTAAGTATGGAATCAACTTCTACTTGCACTAGAGGACAGTATGCAGTTATTCTTGGGACAACTCTTCTTCCACACACCGTTTTAAATGAACATTCACTTCCACATCTTATTTCAACTTGAGCTCTTCAACATGCATGTGAGGTTATTTTTGCTCTTGCTCCATGATATCTTGTGGCTTTGAATTTCACTGCTCTTCGTGCTTCTTGGTTTCTTCATTAGCCTCCTCTTGAATGGTGGACTCTTTCAAGGTGAGGTGTGATCTTAGGATGCCAATAATAAGTTCATCCTTAGGAAGTTTGAAGGATGGTACTTACTCCTCCACAAAATCCTCTTCTAGAATCACTTATGTAGCTATTTTATCCATGGCTTGACTTTTCCCACATGTATGACTAGGCTTCCAAGATTCCTTGCTTGAGAAGCATAATTTTTTCCTTCTGAGCTCATTCCTCACCTTTGTATCCACATTTATTACCTTGGGCAACTCCTTTTGAAAATCTTTCTTAGAAGGGAAATATTTGCTCTAAATTTTTTTCTAGGAGGTACTAAAGACTCCATATCCTTTTTATCAAACCTAGCAATCAATATTTGTATGAAGTCTACATAAGATGCACTACTGCCATGTCACAAGGTCATCAAACCACAATACCACCATGTATGAGCCTCCCCATCTAAATGAAGTGTGGCATACTCAATGGATTCTATTTATAACATGGGATTTAATTGAAAATATTTATCTAATTGTTTCACCCACAAGCATGCACTATACTTGTTGGAACCATCAAAATAAGGAATAGACAACTTATCCTCCTTCCTCTACAACTCATTGTTTTGTCATCTTTCACCTCTACGAGGTTTATGCCTTTGCTTGAATTTTGAATAGTCGTGGAATGACATTTCAGCTTGGAATCCTACCCCTAATGCTCTCCAATCTCTCATAACTTGAGCATGAAATTTTTGATCAGTAGGTTCATGATTCCCTTCTAGAGTGTTATTCCTTGGAATTAAAATAGGCATGGTAGGTCTAGAGTTAACCAAACCACTGAAATATCGCAAATGAGCAGCTCTATTATGGATTGCATTGATTCCTTTACCCATCATTTGTGCAAATAATTGAGTAAGTTACTATTGCATTTGAGTCATTTGTTGATGAGATTGAGGCATCATCTACGTCATTTGATGTTGTGCCCTAGTAAGATCATTCATCATATTTTTTCAGACTAGATGGCTATATTCTTCTTATACCCATTTCAAAAAAAATCTCCTTTTACCTACAACAATTGAAAAGTTACATGCAATATTGAAACTCTCAACATGAGATTAAACACCAACAGGTTGGTAGGATACTCTGTGCTCTGATACCACTATAACACCACTATAATATCCCTTATAGGGACAATCTGAAAATGAACTCAAGCTCTGATACCAATGAAATATCCCATTTCAAGATATTTTAAAAAATCTTAAAATAAACTCAAGCTTTGATACCATCATACTATCCTCAAATGCGAATATTTCTAAATTTTGGATTTAAAAGCATACAAAATGGAACAAACCATAAAATTAAAATAAACAATAATATTTATTATAACTATGGAATACATAAAAGTGAAGTATAAAATAACTTCTTACAACAATATATGGCACAACCACAATCTCTGAATGAGATTGTCCTATTGAACTAAAGGGGTTTCATCCTATGATCCAAGAAATCAATGGGTTTTCATCCAATGATCTCAATCTCCAATGGGTTTTCATCTACGTAATGTGAAAGAATGAACATAGAGTTCAAATCTCACAAATGGGGGGTTTCAAAATATATCCAAGAATGATTTACAAAGAGAGAAGCATGCTTATATAGAAAAGGTTCAAGGAGAGAGGGAGGAGTGAAAAATTGAAGGAGAGGCAAATAAATGTGTCATACTCGAGTCATGCATAGTAACTCCATGTGAATGTTTGTCTTGATATGCAAGTTAAAAAGAGAGCATCAAGAGAGACAAGATTAGCCACTCCATGTGATTCCAACTTTGGTTCCCCACAATCACACGTGTGAATAATGGTGTGATGCTTGTATTCATATGCAAATGGTCAAAACTGGATAACATGATCAACGTCTCTTTTGTCTTGGTCTCCCACTTTCTATGTGACACCCAAAATGATGCCCCACTTTTTCATGTGAGCCAAATCTTCAATAGTGCAGACCTGTCATCTTCCTCCATGTGCTCATAAACTTTCAAAACTAGTTTTTGACTTCTCCCCACACTCCAAACAATACCTTAGGGATGCACCCTAACTATTCATCCTTGTCTTCATTCAAGCATGTGAATTACAAAAGATAAAGAAAATTGTCTTTTAGTGCCCCACTCCATCACATGCACTAGATTGCATGATAGATCATTTTGTGGGTCAAGCCACCTCATCCACAAGCCACCTCACTTGCTGCATCATTTGCCACATCATCATAAATAGTAACAGTAAATAATGACACATGAATAGTTACTATTGAATAATATTCTCATTCTTGAACAAAACTAGTGTATGATCTCCTAAACACAATGTCACTAACTGATTTCTCTTCTGATAATGTTGGCACTTTCCAAGAAAGTTGGAGCTTTCAAAAAATGTTTTTGATTATATAAGGCGACAGACCAGGGGCCGAAACCTTACAGAATCAGAGGAACCACGAAGGCAATCAACATAAATGATGCCTTACAATAAGAATGACACGATCAGTGTACCAATAGACACATCAAACTAAAATAAAACAAGAACAGGAAAAATGAGAGATAGAGAAATCTCTCCTTACATAAACATAGATTTGATGAGGTCATTCAATTTCTTAGTGTTCTCTGCATTGACAGCAGAAGCATTATTACCCAAGTCCTGTAGCATAGACATGTTCAGGAGAATAGAACTCTGGAGCCCAATGGTAAAGTTCTGCTATAGTTTCTAGATGCAACCCTTTAGGGCAGCAATTTCAGATTTCAAACCAATCTTAGTTTTGGTTTCCTCGTCAGCGTCCTCCACATATATCTTTCCCTCTTTGTCAGCATTTTTTGCAATGTCAGCAACATCTTCCGCAGTAGCCTCAAATTCTCATCCCCTGCTTACCTTCAGTATCCTCAGAGATTTCTGGAACTTCCAATTCCTTGTTCTCTTCCTCCTGGGTGTCTTCCTTCGAGGCGCTCTCTGAATAGTCAATAAGCCTAGCCTTGGGAGCGGGTTTTCCAACAATCCACCCCGACTGTCGAACTCCTGAGGAGAGGCCCTCCTTACTAACTTTAGTGGACATATGGGATTTACTACCTTGACCCCCAGTGGTCCTACAAGGATTTTTATGGGTCCCCACCGTGGTCCCCCCAATGCCCTCTTCACCAGCATAAAACTTCCTCTTCTTGCCCTTCGTGCTCACAAAGGAGACAGGGGTGTCTACGGAGGTCTCCTCAGGAGTAGAAAATGATACTTCTTTAGTTTTGGTAGAGACAGGGGTAGGACAGGGCTCATCAACAACATCACCAACAAAAGGGTTAGAAGAAATTTCTCCGCTATCAATTCTAATAGTCTTGGATAGCGCAAGGGCACGGTGGAAATTATACAAACAAAAAATGAGGCCCTGATGGAGGGGGATGGGATTCATATCAGGGTTTTTTACCAATTTCGCTCTCACCCTAAGGACAGAATGTTTTAAGGAGGAGAGCAGATAAAAGGGAAAATTAATGAGAGCATTACCCCTGAAATGATTTAAAAGGGGGAGATGATAATTATAGAACCTGGTGAATCGTTCTTCTAGCATGAAATACTTCATGAGGATGAAGCACACTCTGTCACACGGCTCGAGTAATTTGGCTCGATCAAATCCTCCTTGGTAAGGAACAAATTCTTTGCCTTCTCCTAGAAACAGCGTCTCGCTAGAAACGTCTGTGATTTTTATTTTCCTTTGTAGCTTCATCCCTTGCATGGACATGCCTGTAGCCATAGCTATCACCTTTTAAGAAATCTCAAAGCTAATTCCTCCAACAGTGACTCATCGATTTAACCAAGACCTCACGAATTGTTCAGTCAGGTTTTCATCAAACTCATTGAGTCTCTCCAAGTAGGGACTAATCCCACCCTCTTTGCAGTAGTCCCAGACCAATAGGTTATCTTTGAAGTCACAGCAAGAGACTAGTTCCGTTCAAATTTTGTCGCCCCCATTTTGGATTTATAGACCAGACCAGGAGAATTCCCAATTTTTACGTTCGTATTTGAAGTAGCTTCAAGCCCTTGCTCCCAAATATGCATAATGATAATGTGATAGCATGTAATTCGAAGTCATGCAGAGATGACATTTACTCCTCCCATGCTTAAAAATCATTTCCCGATGATCTCCATAATGAAGTCCGCTCGCCTTAACACATTGGTACAATAAATCGAAAATGATTATCAAAAGAGTACAATAGGCACCGAACTCCAAGATTCATGTCGGCACCCTCCAAAGGGACCGACTAATAGAGTTGGAAGGCTATAAATATTGGACATTACACATTCCTTCAAAATTGACATCGATGCATCTGACTATGCACTCAATGTAGTGCCCATGTAACATGGATATCCGATTGCATACCATTGAGAGACATTCAACGACACAATGTAAAGGTACTCTACCTATGAGAAAAAACTATATGCTATTGTTCAAATAATTAAGCAATGATGTCGCTACATTCTAGGGAAGGAGATAATTTTTCATTTGGACCACAAGTCACAATTCCTACAAATGTAGAACAATTTGGGAGTGTACGAAACATGAAATGGATGACTTACTTATAGTAGTTCCATCTTGTGATAAAGCACAAGGGGAAGGACAACAAGACAACATATTTTCTTAGTCAAAGCTTATTCACGCATTCATCACAGTGCTGGACACACACGACCATAACTTTGTAGGCTGGGTATCTCTCTACTTAGTTGCTCATGCCTTCACAGTGACTTACACTAACCTAGTACAAGGTAAACAAGTTTAAGAGTTCTATTTGTCTGACCAACTTTTCTACAAGCTCAGACATCTTTGTCTTCTTCATGGTGAACCTCACCAATGACTCATCTATGAGGCACACTATGTCAAGACATCAGGGCACTTTAGCATAACAAAGACTATCTGCATTGTAGTCACATTCCTACTGGCTGCACATATGCACAAACGTAGAATGCCACAAGTCTTGCATTCCTTGTTACATCACTAAGCCCACAAACAAGAAGCTAGGATTTTGCACACCTCTACCAATTCCATCCAGACCATGGGAATCTATCAGCATGCATTTTATGATTGGGTTGTCTGAAATGAGATCCAACATGATGTTTTCATTTTAGTGGATAAGTTTTCCAAGATGGCTATCATGGTCGCTTGTAAGAAAGACACTGATGAAGATGGCACTCCACAAGCCTTTTCAACCATGTTTGGGTTCATTTTGATTTTCCAACATCTATTATCTCTGGTTAAGATCTGCGCTTTATAAGTCAATTTTGGCAAGCATTGTGGGAATTGATGAGTATGTAACTAGATCAGTGGATGACTTTTCAACCACAAACAAATGGGTAAATCAACATGGTCAATCACACACTGGTTCATCTTTTGTGAATGTACAATTACACACATAGTCACACTTGGAATGAAAATATCTTGTACATTCAACATGCCTACAACAAAGCCCATCACAAATCTATGAGTCACAATCCATTCCAGACATGTCTTGGGTTTCAACCTTTGGCACCTCTAGACATCTCCTACCACGCACCAGCTAGCACTGAGTCGCACACATAGGAACAAGAAGTAGATAATGCCGAGAATTTTCTACAACACATCCAGTGGGTTCATCAATAGGTTCAATAGATTCTCTCTTGCACACAAGCAAATTACAAAAAGCATCATAATGCACATCACACAACTCATGCATTATGACTGGTAATAAAATTTCACTACACCTTCGAAAGGAATGCTTCAAAAATCCATACCAAAAGATCAAGCCTCTGCACTATGGTCCTTACACCATTCTATGCACAACTGGTGAGAACCCTTGTGTTCTTGATCTGCATCCATACTTGGGCATGCACCTAGTCTTCAACATGAAACTTCTCAAGCCTTATACTCTATGATTTCTTGAGCCAATTGTGACACATCCCTTTGATTTGGATCCCAAACACTTGTGCCCTACGATGAAGGACTAGATCATCAAAGTAATAGACACATGCAACCTCCATGACACACATCAATTTTTTTGAATGGTCGAGGTTGGATAATACGTCGATCAAGCCAAGTGGTACACTTCTCAGCAACTTCGAGTGCAGTGTCCTCAACTATACACCAACGTAATGGAAACCATTGCTCTTCAAAAAAAGACGAATGCTCTGTGCACATCGCTTGCATGGTATAGTAAGCCCCTCCCCTGTTTCATTGCATACCGCTCACACCTTATGTGCATTCCTATGCACTCCTCTACCCGAAGCTTGCTTACACTCGTGTGCATAAGTCTTACACTTGTTTGTAGACTTTTGCACTTGCCCCACAACTATGTGCACCATCTTGGTATATGCTCACAGGGTGGCATGCCTACATCTATCACTTCAACGCATCCACATGTCAACCTACTCCAACTACATGGCTTGTCAAGTGGCACTCTCCGCCTAGAAATCTTGTCAATTAGACCATTAGTCACCACCAACTTGAAAGCTCAGCGATTGTCCAACAAAGAAGATGAACCAACTGTTAAACGTCTTTTTTGTAATCGATAACAGTGGTATTTGTTATTGTATTATTCATATTAAATATGTAACATATACATCTGACCAAGGATCGATGCCATACACAATCATAACACAGATAACATGTTAGGCATATATATTCTATAACACATGCGTTATAACATATTGTACCATTTTTTTAATTCTCTACTATTGAATACAAATTGCATTTCCTACAAATAAGACTTCCACTTTATTGAATGTGTTTTTATTGTTTTGTCTGAATATATCTCTATGCATTCACTTTACACAACCAAACTTGGTTGTCCCCCACACACTTGGTCTTGGGCCCATGGTGTGGATCAACCTCAATCTATCATATTTGTCTCAAGGTGATAACGATCTCTTCTTCCAAGGATTTTGGTTTGCAGCGGTTTTCAGCACTTTATCACTTGTTTGGGTTAGGCTTATCCCCTTTTACAACTGTGGTTTTTGAATTCTTATTTGCAAAACGCAATATCATGAAAATAATAGCAATAATTGTTGATCCATATTCATTTAAATTCTTTGCTACCTGTACACTGATCTTAAAGACTATTAATTGTAACAAAAATTGATCCTTTAATCAAAGGATTGATTATCACCACTAATTGATCCTTGCAAGTACTAAAAAATTATTGGGGCCGAGACAAACAACTGCACACTTATAATTATTTAGTGTATAAGTGATCTTTCCACATGTTGAACAGTGGGATTTGCTTCTGACCAGTGATGAATACTTGGTACCATTGTTTGTATATGAAATGTTTTTATGCTTCACATATCCAGAGATTCATGTAACCAACTGCAGAGTCACATGCTGACAATATATGAACTTTTTAGGGGCAAGTTGACACTTTTTCTGTAAAAAATAAGGTGTGGGGAGCTGATATCAAGAATTTTACATATGGAATTCTTTTATTTGGTGTCATTTTTGACAAAATGTTTTTTTGTAAATCAAAGATTTGGAAAGTGAAGTTTGCAAGAATCATCTCAGTCAAGATTCCATATATTTAGTTCTCAAAAAATTGGAGCAGCTCAGCGGATACAATTACCAAAAGTAAGTGAATTGACGAGTAACTTAATTCAAAGCAAATTCCGGAGGTATATTAGCCCTCTCCCATTACAAGCGTCTATGAAGGATGGAATCAAATATTGATGCCCAAGACTATTTATGGATGAGTTCCAGACTCAAATTGGCAACTCTACCAAAAGCCAGCTTGAAGGTCATACAACCCCAACTAGGACTAATTTTGTCCCTGGCTTCTTTCGTCTCTAACTGATTTCTTTATCTTTTCAGTACATGTTTACCTGAATTTCACCAATAATGTGAATTAAAGCCACGAACAAAACCATTCTGCCAAAGGTAGGGTCTACATATAAGTCTGCATTTAGTTACAGGCGTAATCAGCTATCTCAGAGTGGTTCTGGGAGGGGCCACTACAGACCATGTTCTTACACGTTCTATGGCTTTAGCAGCCTGCCAAACATACAAGTAAAGGATGGTTAGACAATGAGAGACATAAATTACCTTCATCAGTTTACAGTTCTCTAATAAATATTCTTCCCATGAATTTGGTGTACATGTAAACTTACTTCTCGGTCCCAATCACAGCGGTACGTGATTATCACTAAAACAAGCGTCTGGACTGCTGTCCCACTGATCATTCCAGCCCATATCCCCTGCAATATTTTTATGTGTCCACAAACAGTTATTGGCAGTCGGATATTCATCTAAACAGTTATTGTCAGTCAGATATTCATCTGCATTAGTTAAGCTGCATGTATATTTTAGGCAAGGCAGCTTGTATGACATGAACTGAAAGAACCTGGGAGAACAAATTAGCAATAATAATTGGGCCATAAAGTTTGCAGATTGCCTTCTTCAATTATAGAGTTATCTAAAAATTAAAATTATATTTGTAAGTAAAACACCCAACACTCACCAAAACTCTCAGGTGAAACACCCAACCAAGAATCACACCAAACGGAACCCCAATTACATAATAGCATGCAATGTTAACATAAGCAACAACTGACTGCCAACCTGATCCAATGGCTACTCCTGCAAGCACAAATGTTGTATTTAACAATCAGTAACAATAAGTAATGTATAAGATTCTTCTGCAAATTAAGGATTTGGGTTTTCATAAGATCAGAAAAATATTATGACCTGAGAGTACTGGTTGCACACTGTTAAGGAGAATAGTGAATGCCAGCAAGTATGCCAATTTGGATACTGCCTCAATAATGACTGAACTATCTGTGAAAATCAAAGCAAAGTCGTTGCGAAAGGCAAGAATGAGAACCCAAAATACAAGACCGATTGCCATAGAGGTTGTTACCGACACAACCACTGCAAATTTTGCACCCTTTCCATTTCCACTTCCAAGCTCATTTGCTACCCTCACCCTGCCAACAAAATTTATAAAGTTAAACCATTAACATAATTAAGAAAATCAAGGAACTTAGGAAGTTCTACGATCTATTTTTTATTATGTGAACTATGTATCATATGGAAGTAGGAGCATACCCAGTAGCAGCTAGAAATCCCAGTGGTATCATCACCTCGACTCCATTGATGTTCATGCTATACAAGAAACACACGAAAAAGCCTTAGCGTGTGGCTTTCTAGAATTTGGAAAATTATTGCTTCTAAAATATAGGGGGGAAATGTCACGATGTACCATATAGCAAGGGAATCCACGGCAATCTGAGCGTTTGTTAGGTGTCCAGTAAGGAGAATTAATACTCTGTAATACCATATCTCCAAGCTGTTCATAAAGTAAAGAAATTACTTAGTGATTTAATAAGAGGCAGGCTGTGAATCTTGACCAGACAGAACTTGAACTTAAACTTAATAATAATTGTAAATGTACATCCACAACAAAAGGAAAATTGATGATACTTACACTAGCATTACGCCTGAAGCCGCAGACAGTTTGATGAAAGGCCAAAGATCCATGAATGCCTCTCGGGAAAATCCTCCCCATGTGAGCGGGCAGCCTCCGTAGATGACATAGAGAAATTGGCCAGTAAGAGGCAGCCATACGGACAAGTTCAATGTTATTGCAGCTCCCACAACCCCCATTTCCAGTTGTGAAATGAAGAGCCAACTTAAGAATAAATGGATAAGGAAGGTAGCTCCGGACAGCCATGCAATAACTGCATTTTTGACCTGGGATTGAAGGTACCTCTGAAGCGGAAGAGAGAATGCATATCCTATGTGCTGAGGAATGAACCAGATTGCAAGTGTGCCGGCAAGTTCAGATATTTCATCACTCTGCCCCATCAACTTCAAAACAGGGGTTGCAAAAAAATACATTGGTAGCATCAGAAGTGAAACCATGAAAAGAACAATCCATGAGCGCTGCAGATATACACCCATCATGTGATACTGTCTAGCTCCAAAGGCTTGGCCACATAATGTTTCCAAGGCGCTACCCATTCCTAACTGCAGGACAGTTCAATGGATTTGCATTAAAAAAATAACAAAATACCTTTAGTTCTTTATCATATCCATTTGCAATTACTAACAATTACTAGACAACAATTCTCTAAAAGCAGTTCACCCCAGAAAATAGGTTTTGAAGTATGACTTGAAACATCGGGTTTTAAAGATTTTCACAGGTAATCCCAGAATCACTAAATTAAAAATTACTAGACACTAATAGTATTAAATCGAATTAAATATTTAGAAAAGCGAAATTCCATGGTGCATGGTTGTAATGTCAATATTATAATCTAACTGGTCTTTTCTTTATAATGTCAATACAAAAATCTCATCAATTATGTGACTCACATTAAACACTAATTCATCTGGCCTAGCAATTCTCGTGGTAAGCAAGAGAACAACCAGTGGGATCAGTCTGATAGAGTTACAACTGGTCCAATGCAGTTCAATAACCTTCTGTCAAGTGTGACAACAACTTTTAAACAATGATTATTTTCTATAGATCTTTTGACCTGGTAGCTTTCCTTTTTTTCATGGTATTCAATATTTATATGCTTACACTACATGGTCACCAGGAGATGGGGACGAGGATGGGGATGGGTCTTAGAGGCATAGTAAAGTATCAATGTTGTATTGATGTCATAGAGTATACATGTTGAAAAGCATAGATCTTGTATAACATGGAAAATGATGAAGCATTTAAACATTGGTGGCCCTTGCAGGCTATCTATCATTTGTGTATTTCGGAAATCATATAACACAAACCTATTAGTGGTTATTAGTGTTTAAATCTTACACCAGTGCCACTTTGAGGTACACAACCAAATTGTATTAGAGCTTTACAAAAGTGTCAATCCGAGCTACACGACAGAAAAGTGATTGAGCTAACAATCTTACAACAGTGCCAATTCGAGCTACACCAAAAAGTTGTGTTAGAGCTTTACAACAGTGCCAGTCAGAGCTCCACAACAAAATTCTATTAGAGCTTTACAAAGGTGTCAATCTGAGGTACACAACAGAATTCTGTTGCAGTTTTGAACAACAACAACGAATCTAACAACAGAATTCTGTGGCAGCTTGGAATAACAACAATAAAACTAAGTCATAATTCACCACTGTGCATCAGAGCAAAATCTGTGGTTCATAAATAAAAAGACAAGAACATCAATAAGATTACAGCAACAATGGGGCCTTTTGTATCTGTATTTTAATAATAAAAAGCCAGTCGCATCAAACAACTTCACAGCAATAAGGAGATCTTTTCTAAACTGAATTAAATAGCTTTTCTAATTTCTTTGATTTTTGTATGGCTGATTTTATTCCAAAACAACTGGAAAACATGCATTTTTTATGACATCCTAAAGTTTTGGTATGTTTACCTGATCAGGGAAAATTTACAATAATGTCTTATTTGGCATGAAGAAAAAACATGAATGTTTACAAATTATACAGCGAAACTCATAGATCGACCCACCCAGATCTTAAGTTTATGACATATCTTATTAATACAAAACTTATACCTCATTTACAAATATGACATAGGCAGTGAAACTCCTACTTAGAACCGCTCCCCACCCAAAATGCACATTGGGAACAAAAATTCTGTAAGGTGGGCAATTCAAAGAGAATTTGCTTATCTTCAACCCACTACCCAATATACAATGATATTTAACACAAGCATACAAATAGTTGTAGATTTGTAGGACACGATATCTGATGGAGAGGTATTCCTATGACCTCAAAATAAATGGCCAATAAAAAATACACATATCCATAAAACACTAATCCACAAAAGAGACACAATAGCCTCTTCTGTATTCAATAACCACTTAAGACTAGTTGTGATTTCTCCCTTCATTCCATTACAGATTTCTCTACTTTGTTTCTGTTTAAACAATTACATCTCATTCTCTTACCTAGACTCTGCATCCTTTTATAGAATAAGTACATCCCTCAACACAAACTTTTTTCCTTATTCTCCATCCGTAAATTTACCTCTGCACTCTGTTTTTTTGTGTCTACCCCTTTTTTAACAGAACTGCTTTTCTTGCTTTCCTTACAAAAAAGCTTCTAGTTCCAACTACAACCAAGATACCAATCCTAATATGCTTCTGCATCAAAAATCTTAAATCAAGAAATTCCGCCAAAACTTAAAAGAACTTTTGTAAAAACAAAACACCCATAAAAGAACAATCTTATAAACAAGCATATTAGTATATGTACTTAAAAACTGAACACTATGGGCACGATCCTTAACCGCTAGACTCTCCTTGTTAGGTATTAGAAGGATTTGTACCTTGGTGTAAAGATATAAACAACCATCATCCTCACTAGTTGGACTACAACCCTTTCAAAATATGGGCAAAGATGGCAACATTCTATATAATTCAATGATTCCATATAATACCTTCAAACATACAATCTAAAAAACTGAACACTATTAAAAAAAAACCTTCCAAACAAATATACAAAATATAATAGATCTTAAAGACCATTTTGGCCTAAAGAACAGTAAAAGTCATATCAGCCTAATCTAAGAGGTAAGAAACAACAAACCTAGATAAAAAATCAATGCAAAGGAAGTATATATAACATAATAGATCCTAAAGACCACTTTGGCCTAAATGACATTAAAAGCGATATCATCTCAATCTAAGAAGTTACAAAACAACAAACCCAGATCGGATGGCATATGCATATGCATTCCAACTCATCATTTTGAAGGGGAAAAAAAAGCATACTAACCAGCAAGCCAAAGCTAAAACCAACAATAATTGTTGTAGAAATAGAAATAGCAGCAAGCTCCAAATCACCCAAGTGACCAGCAAAAGCCTGTGTCACTACATTAGTCCCATAACTTGTAAGACGAGTAAAAACAGCAGGGCCTGCAATCTGCCATAGCTTTCTGGATTCTATCCAATACCTTTTGCAAAAATCTCTACAATCTGAGATATCCTCTTTACTGTTATCATCCAAGCTTACAATACATGATTGATCCTTCTCCTCCTCTTCTCTTGAGCAACCCTTCTCCAAAAATGGCGTACTCAGAGAATCTGCCATCGTTGAAGACTAATTGATCAGAAAGGCAACTCATGTAATGAATTCCAATACAAAAAGAAGAGACAGAGAGGGTGCCGTGCATATATATAAGTGTATACATGAGTTATGTGGACGTGATTGTTTCGAATTTGGTTCCACGAAATTGCTAATTTAGGCGCGTGCTTAGTACGACACTGAACCAAATCAATTTAATCTTGTCGTTTCTGATGGCTTCGTTAGGACTCCTTTTTTGACTCTCAAAATCTGAATTAGGGTTGTTTTAAATTTGCCAGCTTCTTGACTTGGGTGTCCCCGAATTTCTTTAAAAAAAAATTAAATTAAATTAAAAGCAAATTTACACTTGTGGCTGCGAGCCATCCAAACTTGCATTCCACGAACGCTTTTCCTCAATACTAGTGATCAAAATTGAGTCAGTCAAATAATAAATAAATAAATAAAAATTTTAACGTCCACGAGACTAAAAATAGTTTATGGGACAGCAAGACAACTCAAGCAGATTTAAGTAGCACTGTTTGCTTCTTGTGTACGCTGATGATGAGCCCCCCTAATTGCTCAATGTGCTCTTTGTTGAATAGGGTATGCCAAGAACTATCACATATAGTATCCGCAAATTTATTTCTACTATCCTTGTAGGCCTCACATTCTAGAATAAAGCACTGTTCAGTTTCCACTTTCTCAAAATTGCAAAATCTGCAAATTCTCTCTTCCCAAGCCTCCTTTGGCCTCTTCCAACGCTCGGTCTCACAACGAAGTTGGTGAGAGTTGGTTCTCAGCTGAGCAATAAGAATTTTAGCCCTCCAAGAAATGTTAGCTCCTATGTACGCTTTTTGGAGTTGATCACAAGTGGGGTTGAACTCATTTATATAATATAGTTTCTTCTTCCCGATCTCGCTTCCCCAATTTCTCTTGTAAAATTTCTCCATAACCAAGACTTTTATTTCCTACAAGGTACTCCATACATATTAAAAATTACAAAAATATATTGTTAAATTTAAACCGGTGATCGTTGTTCTTTGATACAATCTGAGCCCCATATTTTCTGTAATGCCACTTTAGTGTTAGGAATAGTATTGATTGACATTTATAATTGACATGTGAAAGAAGCTGCATGAGTGTGCAGTATATATAAAATTAATGCAGGAGAGGTACAGTGCATTAAATCTAAAAGTAAATTATAAGTGATAATACTGTATGAAATTAAAGGTGATATCGTGCTGTCTTCGGGTACTCACTATCAATGTCATATAAAATTATATCTACTTGATATCTACAAATAAATTATAAGTGATATTAGTGCATCAAACTCTACGAGTGTGTAAGAGGTGTACATCGCATTAGAATCTATAAATAAATTAGAAAAGATATTGTTATCTTCATGTACTCATTTGAATGTTATATAAAGTTGTATCATATTGTATTAATGGTTTTTTTGGTTAGAATATTAAAATTTTATTTTTTTAAATTATTTGATTTATGTTATTGTATTATCGATGGTTTTTAAGTAGATATTAATTATTGTTGATAAATATTTTACAATGATAATAAAGGAGTATGATAGAATGAGTTCACAATTATGTTTAAATTTAAATTTGATATTTATTTGATTACGGAATTTTAATTTTAATATGTATTTGATTGTCACATTTTTTTTTCTTTTTATTTGGAAAAGTTAATTGAAAATTCATAATATCTTGGCTATAATATAATTAGATCGATATCATTTATTACCAGAATTTTTTTAAATTGATATCTCTTCACATATTTCAAATAAATATAATTAAAAAAATTATACTATTATTTTCAATAAATTTAAATAAAATACAAAACATAAAACCTCCATCAACATATTTCAAAGTGCATATTTTGAACCAAAGTTACCATTAATAACTCAATATTTTAAATATATCATTACCATGAAGAGACATGAAGCATTTTATGATACATCTTTTCTTTTTCTTTTTATAATTGAAATGATTCAATATAATTACTATTAAAAAAATAAAAAACTAAAAAAAAAATACTTAATAAGATTATTGAAAGATATTTATAATTAAAACTCTTTGTTGGAGGAAAATCCCTACTCAAAACAAGTAAAATCAAAGTTTAAACGTTAATCTAATTATAATAATTATAACAAACATATTTAAAAATTAGGCGCAGGTTATCATAGCAGAAGGAGGTAAACAATAACATCCCAAACTAATTATCTTTTTCTCTTTTTATTTCATTCTTTTTAATGAAAGAATGAATCTTTTTGCATTATCGCCACCTTCAAATTCTTACCATTAAATTATATGTTAAGAGGCTCATTAGGTTACTACGAAAATGGCCTAAACTAAAAAGTTTAAAATTCAATAGAGAACTTGATCTAATGATAAGTTAATTTGACTTATTATTGTTTAATATGGTATTATTCTTTGTACGTGTTTATTAAGTATATTAAAATTGTCATAATTAATTTTATATTTTTAAATTTTTAAAAAATAATTGTTTAAAAAAAATATTATTATAAATTTTAATAAAAGTAAAGTTTAATTAATATTTAAAAATTTATAAGAATAATTATAAATTTGTGATATTATATTAGATAGGGACAAAATAATATTAAATGAAGAATGAAATATGATAATATGTTATTGTTATATTATATATAAAAATATATCTAAAATTTTATATCTTAAATAAGATTGATTATCAAATTTAATAAAGTCAAATTAATATTAAAAAAATAATAATCATACATATTAAATAAATATAATATTATAAAATATAAAATAAATAATATACAATTAAAATATTTAATTATATTTGATTGTGATGGATTGAAAAACAAATCATATTTATAAAAGTGATTGTCATAATAACATTCCTTCAAATAAAATAAATTAATAAATAGAATCTATATATAAATCTTCACAAAAGAATAATTTCAACTCACTACATCCACATAATAATGGAATGTTGAGAGCCATTGTTTTAACTTGTAACAAACATCTTTCCATCATCTTTTATAAATATGTTGTTATGGGATGAGTATACATTTTCATTTGGTGTGAGAATTTTAAGATCTTTATTTTTTATTGATAAATATATGTTTTTATATTAATTAATTATTTATTATTCATATTTATCAGTATTTTATAATAGTTTTGATGATAGTTTATAGTTATATTAATAAAGATTTGTTTAAATATATATATAGTAATTTTTGACACTTGAATATGAACATTATTATATAGAATTTTTATTAATTGAGATTTTATAATGTTGTCAATATAATTATTCAAATATATTATAAAGATCAATACAAAGTTGATTGATACATCCATTCTAATCTTAACAACTTTAGACTTTCACCCTTTTCTTGAATTCATTCTTGGCCTTATTTTGCCCTTAATACACAAATTGGGGAAATCAAATCTACCTATTTCTAATGCTCCATTAAAGCTTATAATCAATCACCCAAGTAGGAGTCAAGAAAGCATTTTTTTAATTGTTCACTCACACATTTTTAAGGATAGATTTTGGATTAAATTAAGAAAAAGAAGGTTTGTGAATATTAAAATGGTGTTGCCAGTTTTAACTATTTGTATAATGTGACGTCTAAATTTTGAGTCCATGAAATTAGAATGAACTCTTTATGAAACTTGTACATTGAAACTTACAATTAAAATGATTATAATGTCATTTTCAATACTTTAAAAACATTATAGTTTATTTATTTGTTCATCAATTTTATATTTTTATTTATTTTTAATAATTGTCCTAAAAATTAACAAATTACCCCAAATCAAATGTATAAAACATGTTTTTAAAGTATATAATTTTATTAATTCAATTCAGTTAGTTATCCTCAAATAACCAATTTTGACTTGTGATAGGTTAGATGAAATACTTACCTATTTAATTAGGTTAATTGGTTGAGATAAAATACTTCCAAATAAAAAAAATACAAATTTCGATGTTGTTAGGTTAAATTGATTGGTTGAAACAAAGTACTTCTAAAGCAAAAAAATATAAGTCTCAACTTTGACACATTGAGATTGTTTTGATTATTAAAGTGAAATTTTGAACTCATTAATATCCACCAAAAATTTAATGCTGTGGAACATTATTTTCAATTTATTTATCAAGCAAGTTGATGTAATAGGTACTTAAAATAATAACAAATTCATCTCCTTTTATGCTTGATAACAACATAATAAATTCACCCTGTATGACATAATGGAAGAGACTAACCTCCATTGTATTAGATGAGATGATATTCATTATTTTATAAATGATATTTAATAAAATTAGAAGAAAAAAAAATGTTCTTAATGAAAAGGGATAATAAATATGATTATGATAAAAATAGTGAACATTTTCGATTTAATTTATTTTTATTTTATTTTATTTTATTTGATGATATATATATACATGTGGGTTTGAATATTTACCAAACATAATAATAGTAATAATGATTCAGATTGGAATACGAACTATGATTAATTTAATTTGATTGATACCATTAAGTATACTTAATAGTTTTGTAATTCAATTAAGACTCTTGCTTAATTTTAATATAAAAATTATTAATAATAGATTTGTAGATGAGTGCAAGTACAAAAATAAACAAATTTTATATCAAGTTTGCATCGCCAAAATGTTTGCAACATTCAAAATGCTTACCTCATTCATTAAGATTTCACTGATGCAATTCCAATACGAATAAATATTAAAAGTAAAAAAAATAAAAATATATATTATATTTTATATATATATATATAAAATTTTTCTAAAATTAAATATGTATGTATATATGTTAATTTATATTAAAAAATATGTTATATTATTCTTTAAATATATGATGTGTGTATTTATATATATAATTATTGTACATTTAAAAATTTAAAAATTATATTTTATACTATATCTAAAACTTTTATAGAATTATATCAAAAAACATCATCTCATATATATGTATACTAAGAAAATTATGTATACAACAATGTTGTGGATGAGAAAATAGCTCATTAATCATCTATTAATGTATGAGAGTGAAGTTAATATTATCTCCCTTCCAAATAAAATATATAAATATGGCTTTGGCCTAAATATTACTCATAATCCATGATATCGTCCTCATCGTCTTCGATAATATCAGGGTCAGATGTATATGAGATGACCTTTAGCTCAATATCTATCTTCTCATAAGGTAATCTATGTAATCAAGATCCTCTTCATCATCATTTTGAAGATTAGGACCCTTAACTAGGATAAATGGTATTTGCACTTGTAAAGACATAATTTAATTATACTATAAGTGTTTTTAGGCTATACTTTATATGATTAGTTAAAACTAAAAATTATATTGCATGTACCCTAATTATTCTAACTAATTAAACAATAGTTATTTTTACTAGCACATAACCCCTTGAAAGGGCCCACTTTTTGAATGTTTGTGTCATAACCTGAGGCTTTTAGGTGTTTCCATACTTACTTTGGCGCTTTGTAGTCATATCACTCTCATGCAATAACATGTATATCATAAAAGGAGGTGTAATTATTTATATAAAATAACTCATAAAAACTTTAAAATTTGTGTAAAATAACTTTAAAATTTTTACAAAACCACATGCTACCTTATTTACACTCTTTTTTCCCAATTGATGAGTCACTAACATCCCCTGACTAATTTTTATTTTTTGGGCCTTATCCTAGGTACTCTTGAACTAGTAAAAAATATAATTAGTAAAATTAAAAAATTAAAAAAAATTTTACATCTCATTATATTTTTAATTAACTTGTAGTGATTTTTCTATCACACTTGAGCCAATCATCACACAAATTCAACCAACCTGCAAATTTTATATCGGGACGTCAAAGCCTTCTCCTCTCCACATTTGTCTTCCTCCAATGTGTTGCCTATAACTTGTGTGTGTGTGTGTGTGTGTGTGTTATAATTATATAAAATAATAGAATAATTATTAATATGTATTTGTAGATACTAAAATTGAATAATCATAGCATCTCAATATTGTAAATTTGACAAATACCAATCAAGGCTCTACCCTTCAATTTTATACCTTTCCACTGTCGAAAGGGTAAAATTTGCCATCTCATCATGCCTAAATGATTATCTTATATTATGAACCTTATCATTATGATGACCTAGACCACATGTACACTACATGAAATATAAAATTTGATAAATATCCTTAATTATCAATTATAAATCTGTACCTATTTTCTAGCCTTCTAGAGACTATCAACCATAGAGGGACACTAGCATCAATGCTAGTATCCAGATCCTTATCCACTATGCAATCACCTAAAGTCATCCAACTTGTAAAATACTTGAAACCTATGGGTTATCTTATTTGTCTTATTGAACCCTATCATGAGATATTTTTAAAAGGTGTGGTATAAATACAAGTCTAAGCCTTCTCATTATTTATCTAGCAAATACCAAGTGATCACCTACTAAGGCTCATTCAATCAATCTCACAACTAAGTTATTTTTCCCTATCCATCCCTATTTATTTATTATCCATAGGAACAATCATGAAAAAGTTATGAAACATTCAAAGAGTAGTTCATGAGTGATATTTTTCAGGATACAAGTTAGATCATTACATGTACCTACGTATAACATATTACACCATTGTTCACACATACTTCCACACATAGAGGATAACTACATAAGACAAATTCCCTCTTTGGAGTATTGGTTATATAGGCAACCCTCATTGATAGAGGTTTCTTTAAGGTTAGCTCGACTTTGTGAGCCCACTAACTCATTTTTAGAAAGCACATTCCAAGGGTGAAGAAGGTTGAAGAGATAGGGTTTGATCCGTAAGCATACATATAAATCATGCACTCCACATCTAAATACAATATCATAAAGGTGATAAAACCCCATAAAAATGAAGTTGGTTGCATCGCAATCTAGTGTATATTTGATACTGAATAATAGCATTGTAGAATGAATAGTAGCATCAATGGTCATGTCTAAAGGTAGACGGTAATGTCTGCAACTCTAAAAACATCATTTCTAGAATCTAATGATTGTCTTTAGTATCTTGATCCTACACACTTCTGCTTGTGCACAACTCAAATCCACCTGTGCATTATAAATATAGTTAAGTATCATTTCTGCTTGCTGATATTGAAATAAATAAAACATCTTTTAAATTTGGTACTTTCTATATTTAGCACATCTTAGTATTTGTTAAGAATATTCATTTATATGAGAAATGAATAGACATGTTATGTAATAGTTTTATTCATACTTGTATATAGGATATTCTACCCCCTTAACCTTTAACACCATATACCTAAAAAGAGGTTAAACATTTAGTGAACCTAACCATTGTGTCTTTTCATGCAGCTTCCTCTTGGATGAATAATAGCCTCCTTTGGCTTCATCATGACAAGTTAATATGATGTCATAAGTCTCATATTTTCTTACACATTTATGAAGCACATGATCAGTTCTACATTTAAATAATATACCATTAATCTATTTAAAACAAGAACTATCTCTAACTAGATGTTTTCTTTCTTTAGAAGTAAAATGACAAGGAAATTTCCCTATAGCCAAGTAGTTTTCTATATCAGCAAACCATGGTGAATGTGTTAACATCATGATTGGATGCTCATCAGAAAAACTATCTTCCACTAGCTCTTCTTCACCTAAAAAATTCAATCTCGATAGAAAGTGAACATCCACATTAAAGTTACCACATTTATCAATAATTGTAATGTCAAATTCTTATAAAAGTAGTAACCATCTAATGATCTTACCTCCTACCACTAGTGTATTCATGAGGTAACTTATATCTGAGTGATCTGTATAAACAAATATTTTGTAACTAGTGATATAATGCCTAAATTTATTCATTTTATAAATGATAGCTAAGAATTCTTTTTCAATGGTTATGTAGTTTATTTATGTGGGGGAATGGTTCTTGTTGATGTAATAAATTGTATATATCTTTTCCTCTTCATCTTTTTGACCCAAGACTACCCCCATGGCATTGTGAGAAGCATTTGTATGAATGTGGAATGGTTGATTCTAACTAGGTCCTCAATATTAGGGCAAAGATCAGTTTAGCTTTAATCACTTCAAAGGTAGGTTGGTATTAGTCTGTCCACAAAAACTCATTGTCTTGGTAAGTAAGGAGAAGATGGGTGAAACTATTTATTTGAATCCCTCTATGAAATGTCTATATTAACATGCATGTCTCAATAAATTTTGATATTAGTTTTGTTGCAAAAAAGTAGGGGTCTTAGTCATGGGCCTTGTTAGGCACTTATCTAGTTGTCCAAGTCAGATCTAGACTTGTTATAATGTGGCACAAGCCTTGATTAATATTTTAGTGCTTAAAATTTGTCACTCAGTTGTGCTGGCATCACTTCATATAAGGTGCAAACCTTATGCACTCACTTGAAGTGTAGAAGAGAAAGGACTGGGGCCCGTGTTGGGCTAGTTGTGTCATGCTGTAACTCTATGCTCTAGGGACTTTGGTTAGTGTAATGGTGATGGTGCATTCATGGGTGTAAGCCTTTGGTTTCCTTAACTTAGCACCATTCAAGCACTTAGGGGGTTTAAAGGGGTACTTAGATGAATGAAATAGGCTTGGGTTCGTACTTAGGCATAAGTATCAATATGAGGCACGAGGTCTTTCCTATACTTAGAGTATTTTCTATATAGGGTGTTGATGCCATCATACACTACAGAAATGCCATGAATGGGCTAGGTCAAAGGCTTACAAGAGATCAACATACATAATATAGATCTAAGCATTTAATTTATTAAAACATTATGCAAACCATTCCCATTCTAAACCTATTGGTACAACCACGTAAACCAGATTAACATTCATTAGGCATAACACTATCCATCATTAACAAGGTTCAAATACATTATATATATATATATATATATATATATATATATATATATATATATATATATATATATATATATATATATATATATATATATATATATATATATATATATATATATATATATATATATGTACACCAATGGAAATTGAGCAAGTGTTCCTCTTATAGTTGCTAAAAGCCCAGAGGCTCATAGGCGAGCTTGGGTATTACAATGGGGAGCCTTAAAGGCATCCCAAACTAAACTCTAAGCTCTAATGGTGAACACAACATCTAGAACCAATCCTTCAAGGCTTTGCTAATCCAATCTCCTCCCCTTCACTAACTAGACTTATCTCAAATTTATAGTGTTTTGGGGTGTCTTAGTGTCATGGTATATAAAGCAAACTAGTTGTTGAGCTGGTGTTAGATGTAATAATTTCATTGACTCCACTACCCTAATTCTAATGAGCCATGATTATCCTGTGTGCTTGATTATTGATGATGATTGAGTCATAAAGGAGTTAGTTAATTGCCTACCCATTGGCACCATAAGATGACAAAACAATAATCATAACAAGTGATTAGCTCACACCCAAAGGTCTATTATGTTGGTGTGGATCCTATACTTAGATAGATTTGGGGACCGATATTACCCCGTACAAAATTGAAAGTCCACCCTTGAACTATCCTTCCAATGCTTATGACATGCAAAACTTGGGTGCACGCTCTATTATTTCCACCCTGAAGTCCTCAAAGCCTTGGATTACGAACTTGATTTCTTCTACAATGCCATCTATTTCTATGGAGGCAAAATCAAGGGTGAGGATGTCCATCTTATCCAACTCTTTCCTAAAGGCCTCTAGCCTTTTCTTTGCCTTTGTTATGCCTCTGTCTAGGATTGCTCCCTATTCGTAGGCCTTTATTTATAAGGTGCAAAAGAGTTCTTCAAGGTCCTACTCCTAGGTCTTGATTTGGGCACTCAAAGTATTAACTTGCACTATTGTTTTCACGTGTTTGGCCCTACTCACAATATATGCATATGCTATCAGTGCATCCTTCTCCCCTTTTTCCTTTTTGAGGTGTGTATCAATGACTAACACCTAGGTGGAGAATTTGAAAAAGATTACATCAAATGCCTTTGTGCCCTCTTTAAGCTTCACAAAGAGGTCTTCCACCTCTTTAAGCTTCGCAAAGAGATCTTCCACCTTTTCAAGATTTATGATAATCTCTTATTTTATGGTGGTACAAGGGTCCTCCTCTTCTGTTGGTGGTGACTCTGCCTTCAATATTGGGAGCATTTGCTCCACTAGTGCACACACCTTATCAACCTTTAAAAAAATTGAAGTGTCGATGCCATCCAGGAAGGATGGTTGGGATTCCTCTATGCACTCGACTAGTAGTTACAACTTGAATTTCATGGCCTTGATCTCCTCCTCTACCTATAGCATGATATTCTTCTAGCTTGAGGTTCTAACATGATTGATGTTTTCTTATGCACTACCTCAGAGGCTATTCATATGAGGGAGTTAGCTAACCTTACTAGATTCATTATGTAGGGGTTGATAAGAAGTGATTCATGCCCTTATTTTGGTTGATATATGCTAAGGACTACCTTCTAAAATACCTCAACATGAGGCTCATCCATATAACTATCGAAGGCAAAGGATAGTTGCTAGCACATCAGTGTCATGGTGGTTTTGAAGGGCATGTCACTCCATCATATAATAATCCTTTTCAATATACCCCTCTTGTGCCTTCTCTCACAGACTCAGCCTAATGCCCTCTTCTTCAATGATGGAAAGCTCTATTTGTTCTTATTCTTTGGGGCTAGTGCTTTCTCTAGTGCCCTCATTTTAGGTCTCTCCTCCTTGCTCTTATAGGGGTTATTTGGACTTATCCCCTTCATCTACTTTTTCTTCTTCATTGGGGCCAATTTTTCCCTCTCATGTCTATTGGGTCTCTACTTCACCCTCTATTTGATCGCTTAAGGCACTAATCTCACCTTTCTTGTCTCCAGGCTCCCCTTCACTACTTGGGCATGCCTGCGGTGTGGATTCTTCTATTATGTTGGTTGGGATGTTATGTGTCTCTATCACTTTTTACTTTAAGAGTTCCATGCTTGTGACAACCCTCTTTTCTTCCTTTTCTTTCTTGAACTTTTATTTTTGGGCCTTCTTTATCTCCACCGTCCTCTTCTTCACTATTAGAACTATCTTTTCCTCCTCAAACCTTATCTCCTTGGCTTCTACTTACGTAATTTCCTTCAGTGTCATAACCTTGGCCTTCATGGCCTCTTTTTTATGATCTAGCTCTAGCACCACCTCTATATGGTCCTTACTGAGGCCCATTTCCATCCATCGGTGCCTCTTTTCTTCCTTAGTTCATGGAGGCTATGTTATGAGTTCTATGGGTGGGGTGCTTGATGGCTTTTCTACTTCCCCAAGCATGGTAGCCGTGTTGCCTTAGAGAACCTCATGAATTTATACAGCATTGGGATCTTCCTCTATTTCTTCTTCTTGGATGATGTACACCTTTGTCCCTTCATCTTCTTCTTATTCCATCTCTTCATGCACCCTTTGTGCTTCTACTTTCTCATGTGCCTCTTATGCCTCCATCTCTACCAAGATTATCATGGGCATTACCACCAGCCCCTTGGATTTCTTTTTCTTCTTCTCCCTTGTCTTGGGTGTAGCAATCATTGACATGAAGACCACATGCTTATTATTAGGTGCAGAAGGCGGTGGATTCATTACTAGAGGTGATTTTCAATCAGATGCACTCTTGTATTTACTCTAGGGTTTTTAGCCTATTTCTTCTAGGGGGATTTTCCCTATACTATTGGCACCAACTCTCATTCTTCATTGAATCAAAGGGGGAGGTTATCATCTTTGTGTGCATGTGTGCCCTTCTTCCTTGGCATCATCTCATAGAAGAGCCTATGGATGTGCCCAAGGATGATTTCTCTTTTAAGGGGATAGATTTCGGTGGCATCCAATTCATTGTCCTCATCTTTGGTTGATTTGCCTTCAGGATACATGTATTGGTGCCTCAACCTACGTATTTATGCATCCATGATCTTCACTGGGATGTCCACCTATTATGCATTATGGATTCTTCCTAGTGCATCTCTGAAACATTTGGCTAAAAATGCATAAGGAAGTTTTAGCCAGCCAGAGTGGTTACTATCTATGAGCACCAATTGTATGATGCAGAAGTGTTTCATAATGGTGAAATTCATCATTCTATACAAGCTCTGGGGAAGCTTCTCAAGAATGAACCATTCCTCTCTGAATGTTTTGATATACCATGCGTACCATCCCATTACTTGGGCTTTGTACTTTGGGGTGAAGGAAGGAGGGCAAGTGTAATTTTGGTATTTTAGCATTAGGGAGTCATTGTGCACTAGGAAGACCCACAAGGTGTCTTCATTACCATCAAGCACATTGATCTCTTCCATCATGATCAGTATCAATATGGACCCGAACCAGAAGATATCTCACACCATATGGAATTTGAGTGCATTCCTTATTATGTCTTCTATGATGAACTTGGCTATATTAAATTTCACCCCTATGCCATGTGGTAGGCGATGCATAGGTAGGTCTTTGTTATATCCACCCACCGACCACTGAGATATAGTTTTTAACTTACTAGGCATGTAGTTGCCCTCATCCTAAGATCATTAATGTCCTTGATTGGGAACATGAAACATCTTTTGTAATAACCTAGGAATTTCTTGACCCTTTTGACCTCAACATCATTTGTCTTCATCTAACAAATATATACACCAGAGTCTGGGAGTCTACTGATTCAATTGATAAGGCTTACAGATTTCCTCATGCACCTCCCTATGAAGTAAAATTTATCCCTATGGATATGCAAGAGGAGGAAATACATGAGTTCCTTCAACTTCTCAAAACTTGATAACTCACAGAGTTGAGTCAGGTTGATGATCACCAGTTTATCCTAGATTGAGACATCAAACAATGTTGCACCTTCTATAGTCTTTGCCCCTATATCTACCACCTAGTATTGAATTAGGTGTTGCATATTGATTGATGTATGATGGTTATATTCTTTTAGCTGGTAATTGTGCATGAATGATACCTAGTTTTCTCCCATCAAGACCTCTTTGGGAAACTACATGTCCTGGTATGACATCTTCTCAAGTGCCTCTGAATCAACTTTAGTGATGCCTACTCCTACTAGTGGTGTTGTTACTTTCATGGTGGTGGGTTTTGCTACTACTCATACTTTCTTGGCTTCTTTTTATGCCTATTACAATCCCAAAATCATTTGCTTTTTCCCCATCGTAAACTGACTAGTGTTGAAATGTGATCTATTTATCTTGTCGAAGCATTCAATATTTGTTGGCACTTCTCATAGTCATGAGGTTTGTGACTATGTGTTCAATTTTTTGAGCTTTGTGTGCTATAAATGGTGGCCTTGATGTCACTTTAACTTTTTTATTTCCTGGTTAATACACAATTCATGCCCCTTGCTTATCTACTCCAATCTTACAAAGAAGGAAATTTCATTCTCTATTTAACCATTTAATTTTGGCATCCATGGGTGATGAAAGTCTCACTGTAGTAGGGTCTCCTTACTTCAGCTCTCTAGTTTGTTGGCTTTACTCTGGTTTTCTATTCTAAGTTCAAATTATCACAAGGTTTGTAACTAGAAATAGTTGACTTTTTGTTGTTTTATACCTCTACTCTCATCTACCATTTAAATTATAATTGATTAATGGTGTGATAGTGCATAAAATCTTAGGGATTCACTATGACCCATAAAATACATGAAAATCTATTGTCATTTGCACATTTAATGTGAATCTTTGTGCCTCCACCGTCACCTCATTAAATTCTTCTAATGAATTTTTAATAAAGTGATGTGTATTTCAAATGATCACTTCCCACCTTTATTTGGGTGGATGCCAGCTTGTCCTAATGATATTCACCTACATTTTGTTCACTTGGAACAACCTTCGCCTCCAATATGATAACCTGGGTACAGTGCCTCACATACACATGATTTAGCCTCCTCGGTCCCATTTCCTCTTCCTATTGTGCTTCTCTTTCAAGTGTGTTGTCCTATCTTAGTCAATTTATCTATGCTTATGTATCTTATCGTGGCCTATCCTACCCCATAAAAATCTATTGCACTAGCCATCCAGCATGGCACTCTCATATGATCTCTAGTGCACAATCATATTGTGGAACATCTTTACTTGATCTCTTACATACTTGCATCTTGTGCACCTCTCTTGGTTCACATATGCTCCATGTTTGATGAGTTCCATGCACCCAAAAACTTAGGTGTCTAGTTGTAGGTGTTTCTATTCAAATTTTGCTTTCTATATTCAAAGGAAGAAATAAGAAACTAAGAGATATGGTCAAGGCTTGTGTACCTGGATGTAGTCGTGCGCACCGTAATCCAGACGTTGTGAGTACTCCTCTTTGGCTGTGGATGAATGACACCTGCAAAGAAAAGGGACTTGGACAAAAAGGTGTTAGATGGATAGATGGTGCGTTGCCAAGTGAAAGCTTGTTCCCAAAAGTATGAAAACTTCCTTAAGGGAGGTCAACCCACTGTTTGATAAAGATAAAGTCTGATAAAAGATAGAATGTTAAAAATATTGATATGATAAGAAGACTGAAAGAGAAAAGGAAGCAAAGGCTTACCTGAGTGATGCTGTCGGCTGGTCACAGTCGCCGGCGTCGGTGGTCCTACCGACATCGGTTGGTCAAGGGAGGCCGACGTCGGTTAGGATGCCGACGTCGGTTGGGGTAGATACCGGCGTCGGTCGGGGTAGTAGGCTTGGATGTGGTCTGGTCGAGTCTGTGGACAGGGTCTGGTCAGGTCTAGGTCTGTGGACAGGTTTGAGATAGAGTTTGGCCTTGGTTAAATGGTCTGGGGTCTGAGTCTGATAGTCTGGTTGAATGTGCAGAGTGTATGGTCTGATAGAGGACAGAGGCAATAGGGAGATAGAGGAAATAAGGGTTCGGGTCTGGCTTGGTTAATAGTCTGGTCTAGGGAGAGGGAGTGTTGAAGGGGAGAGATATTGCTGAAAGCTATAACTCAAAAGACAATGAAAACACAAAAAATATACATACCTGTGCCTGTTGGAGGAGTGCTGTTGATGATTCCCGTACCTGCTGTTGATGTAGCTTGTGTGGAGAACCTGCTGCTGATGTAGAAGTCTGATGCAGAATACCTGTTGCTGCACCTGAGGGAGAGAGTGAGAGGCTTGGCTGAGAGATTGGCAAATTGACAGATGACTGAAGACTCCAGATTCCAGATTAGCTCCGTGATTCAGAGTTGTGTGATTAGAAGTATGATTAGCCGTGAGAAATTGTGATTTTTTTGATTCGGGGCAAAAAAGAGGTTAGACGTCGGTTTAAGTAAACTGACGTCGGTGATCCCACCGGCGTTCGGCTGATAGTTGACCGACGTCGGTGGGTTTAGAACGAGTAAAAGGGCATCAAGCCCGTTCTACATCCGCCAAGTGCATAGTTGGTTGGAGAATTGGTCGAAGGTAAGGATAAAGACGCACGAGAGTTGGTTAGGCAGTTAGAGGGAAGGAAGAATAAGTCTTGGGTGAGTCATGGGATAGGAAATGGTCCAAGGTGAGGTGTCCTAGGCGAGGTGTCATGGGTGAGGTGTCCAAGGAGGGGGGTAAGGGACTTATTTAATTAAAAATAGATGATTATTTCCAATTAATAAGACCTAGGTGGGTTAGGGATAGTCGAAGTGGCAAGGGACCAAGGGGAAAGAGGAAGACCAAAGTTAGACACGATTTCAGTGTCTACAGTAGGTGTTTATAAATCCACCTCACTTGACTCACCCAACTGGTAGAAGGCTTAGAATCACCAAACTAGCCCTTTTACGAGCTTAATAATGCCTCACTTCCTAAATCTTATGCATAAATATCTGGTATACCTTGTGTATGAATATGGTAAAATTCACACACCCATAACTTAGGTGTCTAGACTTAGGTGCTTAGAGAGCATCTGTGCTTGACTCACCCAACTAGAATTATATGTGAATGCATCAGAAAATTTTTATTGGCAGCCTCAATATGTCGCTTATTCACTAGCCACATTAAAAAAACAAAACAACACAAATAGGGAATTTATTTGGATTGTGGAAAATTTTATTTGGGTTAGCACAACACAACTAAATCATGACTAAGAAGTCAGTTTATAATGGTGCAAGTGCCACCATATTATCGATATAGGCTTTAATCAATTTCTATTGAAATGCCTAGGGAGAATTTTACTCGACAAAGTATGCAGCTTGCATTGGGCTATCTCTAATATATTATAGATGATATATGGACCCATACATATTATCTATAGCTTTCTTAGGTGCTTGATATACTTGGAGTCATAAAGCAAAACTAATGCCCCTTCTATTAACACCTTGTGCTTTATATGCTTGTTATGCCAGAGCTTTTAGCATGCCTTCTCTATTTATTAACTCCACCTGGCTTGGGTGTGTACCTCATCTAAGCACTCCAAGTCCTATAATCATTTATTTAATGATTCTTGGTCATCCAATCAACCAATTCACATGATGTTTAATGATGGCACCAAAAAATCCATCAGTAGAATTGCCTTAGTGCCAAACACCAGTTAAAATGGTGTAGCCTAGTTCATGTGCTTATAGGTTGTGTGATATGACCATAACACTACTGAATACTCAATCGTCCCAATATTTATGACCCACATCACATATATTTTTGAGACACATCCCTAGAATCTTGTTGAATGACTTGGTTATTCCATTTGCTTGGGATGGTAAGGTGTTATCTTATGGTGCACCACCATGTATTTTGTCAACAAAATCCACATAGTTTCATTAATGAAGTGTGTTCCCCTATTGCTAATTAAACTGAGAGGGCACCCATAATGGATTATGATGTTCTACAAATGAACCCTATGGCTATGGTGACTATGTAATTTTTAGTTGGCATAGCCTCAACCCACTTGGTGAAACAGTTAGTGGTCGCTATAATATATCTCGTGCATATGCATAATGCTATAGGAGTAATTGGTCCAACAAATTCAATGGCCCATTTCTAAAATGTCACTTGTATAAGAATGGGGATGAGAGGAATCTCATCCCAATGGTTGGGCTTCCCTATGCACTGGCATATGTTGTATGCCTTAGTGTAATCTTTCACATCTTGAAATAGACCTGTCCACCACAAGCCTAAATACAATACCTTATGTGTCATTGCATCTTTGGAAAAATGGAATCCTTCTATTCCATAATTTACCTCATGTAGGATAGAGTCCCTTTCATGCTCCAAGACACATTAGTGTAGAACTTCATCTCAACCTAGTTTTTATAGTTCCCCACTTATGAGCTGAAAAGGGGTAGTATGAATTGCAAGCTATTTCATTTCCTTAGTTTTCATTATGTGGGATGTAGATATATATGTTAAAAAAGTGGCTATCACTTCCAAGTCCTCAGGGGTGTGTTGGATTCTATAAATTTGCACATCCATCATATCATCCTTAATAGGTATTGTTGTATCACTAGAGTCTATATGATATAAATGGTTTGGGCCCAAGTTTTGTTTTCTAAGTTTGATGATAACAGAGAATTAGAATTCTTGAAATAGAACTATCCATCTAAAAATGTGCCCATGAAGAATGGGCTTATTCACAAGGTACTTAAGCACCTTGTAGTTTGTGAATAAAATGAATGGAGTCGCTAACAAGTATTTTCTAAATTTTTATAGGGCATAGACCATGGTGACCACCTCATGCTTGGTTATGGTATAGTTCTGATCTTCTTGTGTTAATTTTCTACTATCGAAGGAGATGGGGTGATCCATTTTGCCTTCACCAGGATTGCATCAATCATAGAGCCACATGTGTCAACATAAATGTAAAATAGAGTCATCCAGTTCGGAAATTATAAAATAGGCATGCTAGCCAACTTGAGCTTTAAAGTCTCAAAGGCATCCTCTTGTGTTTCATCCCAATAAAATAGACCATCCTTGTGCAAGAGTTCTTATAATAATGTTGCAATATTTGTATAGCTCCTTATGAACTTTCTATAATACCCATAGTGGCCAAGAAAGGCATGAACACCTGTCTAGGTGGAAGGAGTCTGGAGCTAAATGATTATCATAATATTCATGGGATCGATGAGCAAACCATCCTTATAGATGATGTGCCCGAGTAGGGTTCCAAAGTGTGTCACAAAGATGCATTTTTTTAGGTTCAAGGATATCTAAAGTTATTTACACCTCTCATACATTAGGTGTAGGTTATCACAATGGTCATTCACAATGCCATACCCCATCTAGTCATCTAAGTATACCTAAAGGAACTTGTGGAAGTTATATTTAAACATGGTGATCACCACTCTAGAGAACATGGTTGACATGTTCTTGAGTCCAAAGGGCAGCACATTATAAGCAAAGCAACCCATTCAGTTGTAAAATTTATTTTGGGCTTGTCTTCCTCCTCAATCTAGATTTAGTGTATCCAGAGAAGCCATCAGTGAAGGTGTAGATATCTAATCCTATGACATTGTCTAGAACTTCATCAATGAACAGAGTCAAGAAAGGGTCAGTGATCTAGGAGGTGTTCAACATTCTATAATCAATGCAAGTGTGAATATGCCCATACTTCTTGATGCTTATCACCATCAGGATTACCCACTCAGATTCTTGCATAGGGTAAGTGACCTTTGCATTGATCTCTATTTTAACCTTGGAATGAAGGTTGGGATTCATATTTTAGGGGAAATTATTGATCGGTCTTATGCTATCAATTAAATTTATACTCATTTTATTGAGGGATGGGTATGTGCCCTTCATATCTTAATAATTCCTAGGGAACAAGTCTTGGAATTCCTTTAAGAGATCTATAATGTGCATCAGAATAACCATCTTTAGCTCTCATTTTGCACTGATGTCCACCTCGATGGTCTTTAATAGTGCATAGTATGGTTTATTCTTTTCATAGTGTGAGTCCTCAACTTGACAAGTTCCCTTAGTTGTCTCTATGTGAATATGAGTGGGGTTTTCTTTACTGAAAGTGTTGTCATCTACTTGGCGTATGAGCTTCCTTTTGCCTATTAGGGATTTATAGTAATGTTCCTTCCAAGTTTCATCTTCTTCACTTGAGTCACTATTGAGCATTTGGTCCTCAAATAAAGTCAGAAGTGCCAGCCCTTTCTCCTTGAATGTGTCTTTTAGGCATTCCTTGAGGATGGTGGTGTCCTTAAACACTACCCTCCAAATTACTTGTAGTGGCTCAATCGATTCCAAATTCTATGAGGAAAAGGAGAAGGTATGCATAAAATTATCCTTAAGGGCATCCCAATTGGTTGTTTCTTGACACATCTCCTTAAACACATACCATGCTCGTACCCATGTCTTTAGAGTTTTATGAAAGGCAAGCACCCATAAGTTCTTTGGGGCAGTCATGTCATAGTCAATCCATTTCTCTTCACATAGGCACACATGTGCTATGGGATTAGAGTCATTAAAGTATGCTGATATATCCAAGTCCTCATTAATCCTCCAAAATCTAGTGTAAATGGCTACTTTCACCTCTTTCCAAGTTAGTAAGTTAGACTTTTACACTACCCACCAATGCACAATAATGCTTCTCAAAGTATACACTAGTGCACCCATTTTGTCTATTTCTTTGGGGATGTATGATTTGAGGTCATAGACATACTTTTCCATTGGGTTGATCCCTTCAAATTTTTAGAGTGGTGTAAGCTTACCTTTGCTTAGGTGAAGTACCTTCTTTCCTTTCTTCCCATTGTAAGGGACCCATCATTTTGGAGTGCGATCAATCTGGACCCATCTAGTCCTCACAGGATTTGGTGATTTTGCATGCACCATGCAACACTTATGACCAATGGCCTCATAAGCCTCTTCAACCCATTAATCACAAGCAACATCAGTTGTGTCTGAGGTTGACTATCCATTCTCCCAAGAGAGCAATCCTTGATCATTAGGGTTGGGATTATCTATGCCTTATACCATGATTTTATATATATGGTTGATCTCATCCTCCAGATCAACACTCTCCACATAGGGGGGTCTTTGGTTACTTGAGAGGGGAATCACTACCCTTTCCTTTCCATTTTCAAAGGTCATATATCACTTCTTGAAGTGCATATCTACATTATTTACTTATCACCATGGCCTTCCTAGAAGCATTAGATAACTATTTTATTATACCAACTTGATTACCTCAAAGTCAACATGGAATTTGATACCATAATATCTAAAATGGTACCCTTCAAAATTTTGATCAGCTACATTTAGGTCTTGTTGGCCATGAATAGTACATGGGAATAAGGCGTCAAGGCTAACCTACCCATCTTTTCCCATGTGTTCTTGGTTAGGATATTGACCTCAGGGCCTGTGTTGATAAGGACATCATAAATGGACCATCTATTGATGGTGGTATTCACCAAGAGTTTTTTTTCATACTCTACATTCTAGGTATACTTGACCTCTCACACCCTTTCCATGCATGGCATGACAACTTCAATTGACTGCTGATCTACATGTTCTAAAAGAAAATTCTTTAATAAGGGAAATGTCCCTTCTATTTATAAGAGGTGAAAGATCTTTGTTAGTTCTTATACTTCAACCTGATAACCATCTTGCTTCTTTTAAGAGGCAACAACCTATGCTTCTAGGTCTCGCACTAGTTATAAATCTCCTTAAAATTTTTGGATCACATTCATAGCTTGCTATAACACATCTTTTTGGCATGCAGGGTTTGGATAAGGTATAACTTTGCATTTAGGTTACATTATGCACTCAGTATGACTCAACTCCCCATATTCTAGGCATAACTCTAGTATTGGCATAACTGGTGGTTGAGTGGTGATCCCACTCTATGTAGTTGCATGTACTTTGGTTGGCTCCGTGTGGACTAGCTGCACCTTTGGAGTCTAATTTTACCTCTTTAAACTCTCACCTGATCATCCTTGTACCCTTGTAAGTGTTATGCCTACCTTGGGTTAATTTTTTATACAATTTAGGTAATTCTTAGACCTTATGTGTTCCTTGAAAATACCCACATATTAGATGCATAGGTCAGTCACACTGATAGTTCTTAATTGAGCCACACTTGTAACATGATCATAGTGGGAACCTTCATCCACTATGTCCACCACCTCATCTTTGGGTGCCTCTATGCATCCCATAGCCTACATTGTACTAGCCATATCCCTCATTTATTTAGGTTCCCTACCCTCCTACTTTTGTCATTGATTTCTATGCACCTCTCCCTATATTCTCATGCATCTCATCAATTACATGACAATCAAATATGTTATGCGTATAGGCATCACATAGTTAGTAATAGGTAGTCGTGATGACCTAACTAGTGCATTGCAATAGATGGTGGTTATGAACATCACGTGCCTTTTGATAAACCTCATAGTTGAAAAATAATGTACGCACATTCCTTTGAGGGTAGTTATTCCTATTATGGACTTCCATCTCACAGTCAGTGTACCACAACCCAATTCAAACATCTTGCGATGAACTAACAACCAAATTTTGTAGTTGGGAGGCTATAGACATATATTTGTCTTCATGGAAGGCGTAATTCCTATGTTGGTGCTTCTGATTGACTTGGCTTTGAGTGTGACTTCAAGCACTTCCTGAGGGTCTATGAATTTTTTCATGGACATCACCCTTTTAAATGGTACTAACAATCCCCTAATGGACCATTGTGCATGTTGGGAGGGGTGAATATCATAAGGTAGCTTGGAAATAAGACTCTTGAATTTAACATCTTATAGGTACACACTCTTTGACAATCCCTAGTTAATCTCCTTGAGCATGGTGATCCTTTGATACTCAAACTCAAGTTTATCAAATTCTTTCAAGAAGGCTTCTTTTAGGGTGTCATAATCAACCATAGCCTAGTTAGGATCAAATTTCCTATACCAAGTATGGTCATGATCAAGAAAAGTTGTCATGAAATAGGTTGCCTTGTGCTCAGATTGGGTTATACCCTAAACGTACCATTGTAGTTCACACTTAAACACATGATCTATGACATTATCCATGCCTTGATACTTAGGCATATACATGGTCATTTCATAATAAATATAGGGTGGGGTAACAACCAACATCTGAGGTGGTTGTCCCCCTTGTAATTATCCTAATAGTGGTCCTCCAATACTTCCAACCACTGGGCCAAGCACTGCTCTTATCATTACCACTGGTGCCATGAAAGATGATGGTGCCATACTATCAACTAATGGTGTAGGGACACTTCCTCCATATTATTCCCTAGTTTGCACAATTGACATTGGTTGGATTGGGGTGCTTGCACTCATATTCTATTTGGTCGAGCTATCACCTCAAGGTCTAGAGGCATATTCACTTATCTCCTCATAAGGAACAACTTGTTCAATCACAAAATTATGGTCCTAGTCTGTAAAATGGTGAAAGTCTAAGTTGACAATAGGGTCAATTATCAATCTTATATCTTCCTATGGGGGATCTGGTGTATGAACTCATGCCATAGGTCTAAAAGGGGTAGGTTCATCTGATGCATCTCCAATGGTCAAATTCTATAGGGACCCCAAGAATTCACCTGTCAACTATGGATATTGTTCCATGACTTCAAGGTTTCCATCCTATAGGCATTGTTGCCTTTCAAGAGATCCTTCCCCATGACCTTATTTCTCATTATGGGTCCTCTTAGCACTTCCAAGTTCCAGATCTTCCATTAGCTCATACCTCCTTTTATTATAAGCCTATCTCTTGAGCTCTTAGGTGTCAAATTGATCATCCCCTTCCATTACGTTTCACCTACATATCCCCTTATTTACCATTACACTTCTCATACATGAGGGCACTTTATCCTTCAATCTTCATAGTTTAAAAGCTATAATCCACCATGAATTTCTTTAGTTCAATGCCAAACTCTTTTAAAAATGTTCCTTTGGGTTCATGCAAGAACTGATATTTTTATTCTTTAGGGTAGGAGTATGTTGATACTACAAATTCAAGCATGTATCTAATAAACACCCCCTTTCACCATTTGTTTGTAGCTCTAGTCCAAGTGGCATATAAGTTTTCAATCCCTTCTAGGTGCTCTTTCATCCACTCGAGGCACTATCCATGGCTTCAAATTTTGTGTGTCACATAAGAAACCAACCATTAGTACACCTTCTCTATTAGTTTGTAAAATAAAACCTCATACAGAACATCATACAAATGGATCTGAACCCACTTCCTTAGTTTCTATCCTCTCTAAGTTAGATGCCTCAATACAAAGTTGTCTTCCACTTTCTTCAACCAGTGCTTGATGTTCTATAGGGAGAGTCAGAGCATCATTTTGGTAAACCATTATAAAAACCAAACTAAACATGGATCCCAACAATAGAACCAAAATGTCATAGAAAAGTAGGGGTCTTGGTCATGGGCCTTGTCAAGCACTTATCTAGCTATCCATGTCAGATCTAGAATTATTACAATGTGGAATAAGCCTTGAATAATATTGTGTTTCTCAACATTTATCACTCAACTACATTTGCATCACTTCATATAAGGTGCAAGCCTTATGTGCTCACCTGAAGCACAATCGAGAAAAGACTAGGGACCGTGTTGGGTTAGTTGTGCCATGGTGTAACTCTATCCTCTAGGGACTTTAGTTAGTGTAACAATGGTGGTGAATTCATGGGTGCAAGTCTTTGGTTTCCTTAACTTAGTTCCATTCAAGTGCTTGGGGGGTTCAAAGGGGTACTTAAATGAAGGACTTAGACTTGGGCTCACATTTAGGCATAGGTATTAGTGTGAGGCACGGGGTCTTTCCTATACTTACAAAATTTTTTATCTAGGGTGTTGATGACATAATACACTAAAAAAATGCCATAAATGGGATAGGTTGAAGGCTCACAGGAGCTCAACATACATAATATAGATCTAAGCATTCAATATATTAAAACATTTCCCAAACCATTTCCATTATAAACTTATGGTTATAGCCATGTAAACCAGATTAACATTCATTAGGTGAAACACTATCCATAATTAATAGGGTTTAAACACATAATATATATATACCAATAGAAACTGAATAAATGATCCTCTTATAGTTACTAGAGGCCCAAAGGCTCACAGGTGAGCTTGGGCATTACAATGGGGAGTTTTAAAGGCATCCCAAACTAAACTCTAAGATTTAATGGTGAACACAACATCTAAAACCAATCCTGTAGGTCTTTGCTACTCTAATCTCCTCCACTTCACTAATTGGACTCAGCTTGGCTTTATAGTGTTTCATAACATTTTAGTGCCATGGTGAACAAAACACATTGATTGTTGAGCTGGCACTAGATGTAATAATTTTTATAGTTCCATTACCCTAATTATAATGAGATATGAATATCCTATGTGCCCACTTCATAATGATGATTGAGCTATAAGGGATTTATTTAGCTTCCTACCAATTGGCACCACAAGATGACAAAACAACAATCATATCAAGTGATTACCTCATGCCTAAGGGTCTATTGTGTTGGCATAGATCCTATCCTTAGATGGATTTGGGTCCCAACAAGTTTGGTTTTTAGGAGTATGTATGTCAAAAATAACTTCTATCTTTTTAGGATCCACTTGTATCCCTTCGGATAAAATGTGATGACCAAGAACAATTCCTTGGTTTGCCATAATTATGCATTTCTCATAGGTCAAGGACATTTAATGTTGTCCACACATTGTTAACACCTTTTATAGATTTCTTAAAGATTCATCAAGAGATCCACCATGCATTGTAATGTCATCCATATATACCTCTACACATTTATTGGATAGATCAACAAGATGGCCAAAATTACCCTTTGAAAGGTGGTAGGTGCATTACAAAGACCAAAAGGCAACACTCTATAAATAAATGTATCCCAAGGGAATGAAAATTTTTTCTTGTCATCATATTTTGGGGTTACCCTTATCTAATTATAACTACTAAAACCATCTAAGAAGGAGAAATACTTTTTCCCAATTAAGTTATCCAACACTTAATCTATGAAAGGCAAGGGAAATTAGTCTCTCATGGTGGCTTTATTGAGTTCTCTATAGTCTATGCATATAATCCACTTGTCATTCTTATTTGGGACTATGAAAAGTGGTGAGACCTATTGAATATAAAATATTGGATAAATGAAACCCACCTCTAAAATTTTCTCTATCTCAATTTTGACTATATCCCTTTATTGCTGGATTAATCCTCCTTTGAGGTTGCCTGATTGGTCTAATATTTTCTACATATATGTGATGATTATACACACTTGGTTGGATACATTTCATGTCAATATAATCCCATGCAAAGGATTTTTTAAGGTTCCTTAGGATTTCAAACACCTTAAATTCTTATTAATCATTTAACCAGCTATTTAAAGTTAACATTTTACATGGTTGGATAACTATTTGCTTGGTCACTAGATATAATTTATTTGTCTAAACTCACTCATTAAAGATTTCATGGGGTATGTGTTTGGTAATAATATATATAATGTGGTGATGTCCTTAAATAAATTCTCCCCTTGTGAAATTAATTTTGCTAATGGATAATGAAAAGATGTCAAAACTGAGCCCTAACTATTTTGTGCCCACCTAATAATGCTCTATTGAATGGGTATGTGGTCATATGCAATGTTAAGAGGTATTGAGATAGATGGATGGTATTTAGATTAGGATATCATAAATTATAGATATAGTCTATCAAAATTTGGAACTTCACTATCAAACCCTAGAGCAGTCTGACATAGTCTTTAGAGCTTCACTATTAAACTCTAGAGCTTCACTGTCAAACTTTAGAGCTAGTCACAGTTTCTCCTAAACTCCTCATTAATATATATTATAAATCATCCACATGGTATTTCATTGTTACCCATGGATAATGAGGAGAGGTTATTATTACCTTGTTTAGGTTCATCAACCCACAAGTGGTCTGAAAGATCTGTACATGGTTTTGCTGGTGGATACAAAGAAATTTATTTTGATTTAATTTCATTAAAAATGGTCATGTCTCTTGACCTATAGTATATTAATGCCACAATTATGGATTAACCATGATCTTTAAAATATTAATGTATATCCAAGATTTTTAATTTTGGGTTGGATTATCACAAAATCTACTTTCACAGAGACATGTTCTATAGTTCCTTTAGGTTTGACAATAGACTGATCTAGCATTTTTAGAACTATAGAAGTAGGTTACACTGCTATAAGGGACAAGTATTTTATAATGTTTGTTTTCATCACATTGATGAAATATACTAAGTCCATAAGTATATTGGGTGTCTTCTTTCTCCCTATGGTTATAGAAATGACAATACTTATAGAATATCCATACTTAGGTAGAAAGAGTTCATCTGCTAATAAATCAAGAAGTTTGCTATCTACCTGTATTATTTTAGGATATTATCTTTTTATGCTTGGATTTTTTATGCATATCCCTTTAATTATTTTTTTGAGTTATATAATATCCATTATAGCTTGAAGCAATGGAATTTCAATATTTAACTTCCTCAGATCTTGGAATAAATCAAATTCACCCTTATTCTATGTTTATTTAAGTCTTTCAGGAAATGATATGGTTGTAAGAACTATAGTATCTACTTGAGGCATCTTATTTTACTCATTATTTTGTTCTTTAGGAGGATCTAGTTTCTCATTTGGGACTTCTTTTATGGTTATTAGAGGATTTATCAACATCTTGCCTGATCTTAATTGTATATTTCCACAATCAATGACACCAACTCCCAAGGTAATTTCTTACTCAGTTCCATATACAAGAGTTACTTGCCTATTTTTTAGGTTTTCCATAAGTTGTGTAAGTATTTGAGGCTGATCCACTTGTTCTATTTTTGGAAGTTGAATGGTAGGTGGAGGTATCAACACCTATTTTTATGGATACCTCCTTTGCTGATTAAATTTATGTTAGGGAACCCATTGCTAGTTTTATCATGGTTGAGGATTAGGCTGGGGTATCCAAGGCTGTTAATGAATCTAAGGCTTTCATGGTTGTGGTGTCTACTCTTGCATACCCTGTGATGGAGGTCCCCATGCTTGTGGAGGTGGTTTCCTAGCCCATAGAATCATCCATGGATTGTAATGAGATCTAGGACCAAAATGGTTCTAATTTTTACTATGGGAGAAATGGTTTCCCCATCTTTTTATGTAATTGAGATCTTATATTGGTTGGGTTTATTATTTGAATTGTTTTTTTAAGACATGTATGAGGGAAAAATTCTTTGTATCATGATCATTTACATCACAGATCCCATAAATATCAATCTTATCTAGAGGGAAATCTCAGGGAGCATGCTTCAACCTACACTTGTAATACATGGCTAGTGGTTTCGCAGTAGTAGTTGATTTATATTGTAGGCCATCTATCATAGTTTTTAATTACACTATAATGTTTATCTTGAGGGTGGAGAATTATTCCATGAATTTCCCTACATCAATACTATTCTTTCCTGATTTCAACTTCCTAACACTTCCTCCATTTCTTGCGTAATTACTTCACATATTAGATATGTCATGAGATCAAGATTATTTTTGTACTCTTTCCCCATAAGGTTCAAATAGTACATAGCATCATCATAAAAACCTTTTAAGAATTTTTTTTTTCAGACTTCCCCACTTAATTCACATACACATTTCATGTGAATGAATTGGAATTGGTCAAGGTAATCTTCTAGGTTTTCATCCTCATTTTCTTTTATTCTAAAAAATTCTTATTTTATGTCCCTTCCCCTATAGAGTCTTGATATTTATATAATAATTTAGTTTCCATCTCATTCCATAATGTTATGGCATTTGGATGCAAGCCATAAACCATCTCATAGATGATTCCTTGAATTTAGAAGGAAACAACTTTAACTTCTAACTAGCAGTTTTATAGTCATAAGTTTAACATAGGACTTTGAATTCAAATAGAAAATAATCAAGATCATCATTATGTTCCCCCTAAATGTGGGTAGCATAGATGGAGAAATATTTTTCATGGTATTCTTATCATCATCTTCTACTACAATGGGATAAGTGAAGGTCCTTGTGGGTGGATTGTCTCTATTTTGTACATTCCTATCAAGATTCAATACATTCCCTATGTTTTTTCCCATTTATTCTCTATATTTATTGTAGAGGGTTTTCCTAGGGGGTGGTGAGTTATTAGAGGTGGATATAAGGCTAATTGACTAAGAATCACTACCTTGGTTCAAAACACTTTTTAAGATTTAATTTTTCTTGGAGGGGGACACCTACCTCTAGATAATGATGAAGGTTCAGGTGGAACTAAGTCTCAGTCCATTCTAAGAGTTCAAAAGTACTCTTTAATTATTCTTCTATTTTTTCTATTTTCTCTATGCAATATTTTATTTGAGCACTTGTGGTATCCTCTTGAGAGTTCTTTGGAATAAATCTTCCTTGGGAGTTTCTAGGTCTGCTCATAAATCTACATTGAATTCAGGGTAGTTGTTTCTTTGTTAGATTATGATTTACACCTTAATAAAAAATAAATTATTACCCGATAACAACACCAAAAATGACTATTGACATTGATCCATTCATTTAATCAACTCCTTGGTTGATGTCATTAAAACCAAGGTTAGTGTCTAAAGGCTATATGCAATAAGGTGTACAACTAGTTGCTAATATTTATGTCTTTTAAGGGGTTTTCAAATGGATCAACTAACTCTAAGGATCTAATCTAATCAAATAGAATTTAATCTATCTAAATGCTTAAAGAAACACACTTTATAGAATCAAAATGCTGAAAGTAACACACTTGCTTTAAGTGAATGTTGATAATCAAACATGCATGTTGATCAGAAGAAAACACACTTAATCTAATAAAAGAATGGAATTTACTTGTACTAGGATTTCATAATTAACATTACTTAAAAATGGAATTGATTTTGAAAAGGAAAATGATAATAATGCTATAAATAATAAAGTAAATGCACACACAACTCAAAAGAGACCTATAAGTTAAACACACCACACCATGCAATATAAATACCATTAACATGATTTAAAAAATAAATGACATGAACATAAATAAATACCAACATGAATCCTGGCTCCTTGGGTGATTAAACCCTTACTCTCCCTTGGACAAGATTTGAATCAACTCAGTCTTTAAAGAACTTGTAAAACTTTATAACTTTATGAAAATATTACAAAAAATAGATTTGCTACTATTACAATACTTATGTTGTCGACATTTACTAATTTATAAATTCTTCTATCTATATAACAACATGGATACACTATCTTATTCTTACAACACTTTATAATTGTTATTCTAAAATACTTAAAAGAAATAATAGCCTGATAGGATCACAATTGTGATCCAACTTATTCATAAAATAAAAAAAGGTGTTACAACTACCCACGTCTCAAGGAGGAATTTTAGAAAGGAAGGAAGATGTAACTGCATGCATAGCTACAAGTGGGTTACATCATTTTTTCTTTGTTTCAGATATAGTAACCCAAAACTCCTTTACAAATACAATGGTGTTTTATAGGTATGTTTATAAGAGGAAAGACTATAAATAGAATTCTATAAGAATTAAGTGTATCCATGACTCATATAAATGACCCATATACATCTTTGGAATATTGCAATGTCATCAAAAATGCCCTTGAGAAGCTTTTAATGATGGTTGGAATGGTTTTGAAGCTTTTCTAATGTACTTTATACCTTCATGATAAATTTTGAAACTTACTTGTGTAGACACTCCTTTTTGGCCACTTCCGTGTCTAAACAAACATTGGAGTGACTTTTTACAAACAATACAAATTAAGCTTGTAAATCACTAGAATGCTCTGATTCATTAGTGTACATCACATGTATCTTCTAAACCACATTGATGTATTCCTAATTGGGGTAATGCAATGTACGCAATCATCATATTCTTCTAATTCATCTTTGGTCAAGTTGTAACCTAGAAAATTGACCTTTTTGACCATGTGTGAAGGACAACTTGTCAAAATTCATCAATGAAAATTAACCTGATTAAAATTACTTAATTGGTTAAACCCAATTAAATGCATAGGTGAAAATCCCATGGCTAATTAATTGGTGAATTTTTATTTTTAGAAATTCATAAATCTAGATTGATGACATCATCATAATGTCACATAAATATATGAAATGATGTCACCATCATGACATCATCTTTTATGATTTATAAATCACTCACAAAATGTCAAAAAAATATATGGATTTGTGATCCATGACTATTAATTGAAAATATTAATGGCTTATCCCATCCTAAACCTAACCAAAATTAACTCTAACCTAACTACACTTGGGTTAGAGTTAGTTTGAAAGGCTATAAATACAAGGCCTTGCCCATTCTTCAAACAAGCTTTTTTGTTTAATGTTATTATGCAAGAATTCCCTCAAAGATCTTTTGATGTAAATTTATCATGACAAAATACATTCAAGGAGCCCATTGGTATAGTGTTATCATGCCCATTTACTAAGCCAAGTCTAACATTACCAATGTGACAAGGAGAGGTGGTGCAAGGAGTTTCATTGTTAAAGAATTCTTGATCATACAATAAGAATATTAATTTAATGCCAACATACAACTCTTGCTCTTATGGAAAGTAAAATTATTTGTTTTGTCTTTATTTGGTAGTTAATTGTATAGTTCTCTTGCTTTTTGAGTGTCTAGGCTAGATGTGTAAGTTTCATTAGTATTTTTTGATTTATTATGATCATACTAACATCATACTAATCTCCTCTCTTATATTCCTATTGATCACATAATGTCATGATCAGTGGGACGTGCACCCCACAAAGATATTCATATGGCCTCTTAGAATATTTTTCTAATAATTTTCATGCCAAATTTTTTGATTTTATAGCTAAAAAAGTGAAGAAATTGAGCTCTCGACCAAGAGACAACGAGAGGCAATTTTAAAACTGAGAAAAGCAATTTTATAACTAGGAAATGTGTTAATACAATTGATAAATGCATTATTATATTGTGACGTGCATTATTTCACTATGACATGTATTATTTCACTATGACATGTGTTATTGCACTGTAACATGTGTTATTGCACTATGACATGCATTATTGCACTCTGACATGCATTGTAACATTGGGACATGTGTTACTACACTAAGACATGTATTATTACACTGAGACATGTGTTATTACATTGAAACATGTATTTTTATATTGGTAGGTGTAGTTTTGCATTGATAGATATGATTTTGCACTAATAGATGTGGTTTTTCATAGAGGTGGTTTTGAACTATAAAAGGTGGTTTTGAATTGTGTATTTAAAAAAATAGAGAGATCAAAATGGAAGCTTACTTACTGATTAGCACTTTGGCCTAGAAATAATAAAACCCCCTAACATTTTTTTGTAGGAACCAAAGTTAATAAAGGAGGTTTAAGCACTTCAAAATTTTATTCACATTTACATTTGGTGCATAAAAATCATCTAACAACTTTATTTTTATCTTTCAAAGTTTGTAAATAACAAAAATAAATCCAAGAGACCAAATTTAACTTTACTTCTTGTGAAATGAATTAAAAAGAATAAAAATCTTAGGCTAAGTACTCCTAAGAGCTTTGTTTAGTATTTCTTATTTGTATTATCTTGTTTTATTCTTGTAAACTGGACTTTGCGTGTATGCTCTCCCCCATCCCCTTAAGGGAACTTGGGTGACCAAAAATGATTTTTTCATTGCCTTGTTGCTTAGTCAAAGCCTATAATGAACATCTTCTATTCTCTCCCTAAGTTTGAGTAACTTGGGTGATTCAAAAAATGAACTTTCAAGTCCTAGTTTCATTTATTTATTTTATTGCATTTGGCTTGTGGGTGAGATTTCATCACCTCCCCATAAGTTATTTAGGGAAGCATTGACTCGATATTTCATCTCTTGACATTGTTTCAACCCTAATCCATGGTGGGGTATATAAATTAGGGCACAAGATACTGAGATTACTAGGGGGTTGATTGACTAGCCTCTACAATATTAATGAAAAATTGAGTCAGGTCTAGCTAAACATTGGAATATAATAAGAAGTACATAGATGGAGTCATTATGCTAAGGAATAAACCCTTTCATAGTAAGTTAGCTGGTATGAACTCAATTTACATGATGGCATCTCTAGTTTTAACCACACTTGGGACCATATAGATCACTAAAAACTTATAGTTTTTAGACAAATCCCACTTGTCATAGAAATATTGTCAATGTAGGGTAAGTATCCTAAAGTTCAATGCCACCATACAAATCCTTGAGAAAAGAGGGGGCCTAAAAAACCTTAATTTTTCATGTGCATCTAAATTTACTAGATTAACAAATTATTTCCTCTCGAAAAGGAGTATATCGACATAATTTGACAATACAAAGCAACTTTGATATTTTTTAGGGATAAGATGATACACTTGGTATTTTTGTGTCTATTTATTTACTTTCATTATTTTGAGTCTAAGATTAATTTTTTTTTGTTTATCACAAATCCAAAATGAGTCATGAAACAATCACATGTTTTTACACCCCTTTAACATTTTCAAAACATTTGTGTGTGTGTGTGTGTCACTTATTTGAAAGGGGCATCATTATGCTGCCCATTTCATCCCAAGTGTTTGCCTTGGAGTTTTGAAACAAAAACCAATATCATTCCTTTTGAGTGGGACAACATCATTACGTTTCTCATATTGCTTCAAAATTTTGCCTTATGTCAAACTGAGTTAGAAACCATGTATGCCTTTAGTCTATAATTGATATCATTATGCCATCCATTTGGATCTAGAATTTTGTCTATTTGAGAAACCAAGTTTTTTAAACCAAGTTCGATGTTTGTCTTGTGAAGTACAAATTCAAAATTAAGTGGTTTATGCCTATGACTTAATTATATCTTGGGTGTTTACCTCTTACCTTTAAATTGTGTAACTTGGACTAATTTCATGCTTGCTTTAAAGACACCTTTACCTAGATTTTGGAAGTGTTCTATTTTACACGTACTTCAAGTCTATTTATTTCCTTAAACTAAGGTCAAATTCTATTTTAAGGTACAACCTTAAGCACAATTAGTTTATATTTTAGCCTTGCCTATCACTTGAGCTTTAATGTTTTACTTATCATTATTATTTTTGCTTACTTGAGACTGAATTTTCCAATTAGAGAGAATGTCTTATGCTAAGGTCAAGTTTGTGTTTGAATCTATGTGCCTAATTTGAGTCCAAGTGTTTCAAATTTTTAGATTAATTTCCTTTTAGTTTCTACCTTGCCAAGTGTGTTTTCAAGTATAGATTTGTGCCTTGTTTCCAAATACATAACATTTACCTTTCAATTTTTAGACCAAGTTTGTTTTAAAGTCTAGCTTTGTGCCTTGTTTCCAACTACCTAGCATTTTCCCTAGTTTTTAGATTTTGTTCATACCTCTTTATCCTAGTTTTTGCCTTGTTCCCAAACACTAGCACCATTTTCATTTTATACCTAGATTATTTTTTGTTCAAAATACTTTGCCAAAACTAGGATTCAAACTTACCATTCATTTGACCATTTGTGTGCAAGACATTGGACCTTAAAGACATATGAGACCAAAATTACATTGATAATTTTTTAGAAGAGATCCATTCTAGGCCAAGTTTAGACCATTTTCAACAATAGACCGAGTACATATTCCTAGACCAATGCCACTTGAAACCTAGACCTAGACCTAAATCATTTTCATAGACCAAGACCACCCTCTTTGAGCTAATTACCAAACCCAACCATGTTGATTATCATATACTGATATCACCCTTCTTTGGGATAATTAAAATACCAATATCACCATTTTAATGATAATGGTTCCCAATCCAATACATATGCCAATAATACTCCTTTAGCCTGCACTAGAAACCAAGCTCCATAGTGCCCATTCATTACCATTCTAGGCCCTCTTCCATTGATTACATTGGAAACCAAGCTTCACAGAGCCCAAGGATTACCATTCTAGGCCATCCTCCTCTGGCCTATGCTAGTAACCAAGCTCCATAGCATCTACTGATTACCATTATAGGCCCTCCTCCTTTGGTCTATCCTAGTAACCAAGATCCACAATACCCATTCATTACCATTCTAGGCCCTCTAACTTTGGCTTGCACTAGAAACCAAGCTCTGTAATGCCAATTCATTACCATTCTAGGTGCTCATCCTTTGGCTTGTGTTATCAACCAAGCTCCATAATGCCCATTCATTACTATTTTAGCCCTCCCAAATCCGGTAGCTCATTATCTCAACAAGGTTATAGAATTACGACTAGACATAGCATATTTACCATCATAGACCTATATTCAATCTTTGTTAAGCCCATCTTAGATGAGCCTATTTACAAAGAGATCATTATTAAACCACCAATCATTCTTCATCCATTGAAAACCTTCCCCCACCTTAGAAAAGTTAAGCTAGTCTTTGAACTATAATAGATCCAATCATTAACTCTCAAAGAGCCATCATTCAAAGACCAAGAAATGTCTAAATCTGATATTTTACAACCAATTATAAACCAAGGCCAATATAATTGACCAATCTATGATGTTTTTATTGACCAACATGATGTTTTTATTGAAACCTATTTGTGATGATTTAACCAATGTTGAATCACCCTTTGACCATTAATCTATTTTTAAGGAGCCTTACTTTGACAAGACAATATTTGTGGATTTACCTATTGACCCTTTCCCTTTGGTTGAGGAGTCTCACTTTGATAATCTATTATTTGTTGAGTCACCCCCTAATGATTATAAATACCTTTGGGAAAATAATTATTTTAATCATTACCTTATTTTTAAGGAGCCTCACTTCGAAAAGCTAGTCTATGTGGAGTCCTTATTAGCTGAGCTTATTATTTAAGATCCCATAGTTTAACCCTAGGCCATTACTTGTCAAATACCAAACATTCAACATAACATATTTATAACCACATTAGATGAAGAATCAACATTGAATTTAGGTTCTATTCTTAAACTGATATCAAATTTAACATCAGAAGTAGAATCAACGTCACTCTCAACATCAAATTCAGAGTCCCTTGAGTCAAACTCAAATTAAGAATCATAATACATTCATGGTTGTTATGAAATTGGTTACACATGCCTTACAGGTCAATTTGAATACATTTATGATCTTTCCATGATTTTTGAGGATGATTACTTTAGCATCAACTCAAGTTCTCCTAGTATCTTCTATAAGGATTGTGATTCCTCTTCCCATTCCATATACTATTAAAAACACCCAACATAGCCATTGTGTTGAAAATACACCTCCCACAAGTGTTGATTGGGATTGACATAATCATACCTTGTTGAATTGAATCTATGGAGACATATTAGTTGAAGAATCTTAGGGGGACCAAGACCATATTCATGTAGAAGAAGAATCTCCTAGTGAAACCTTTTATAAGGTACCAGGGGGAAATCAAATTATAAACTCAACATCTTCTAGTGAAACCTTGTCTAAGGCACTAAAAGGAAATCAAAGTCAAAAGTTAATGTTTCGTAGTGAAACCATTTCAAAGGCATTATGGGACAATCAAGATAAATTTATTGGTGAAAACCTCTTTGAAGCACTAATAACTAAGCAAAATAGTTCTTCATTGCTTGATGAAGACATTATTAAAGATAACATCAATATAGATTCCATTCTACAACATAATTAGATGGAAGCTACTCTCAAGCATAAACAATAAAAAAATCTAGTGGTCTTATTGAGATCATATTCATAAGTTTTTAGCCATGTGATTTAAACTATTTTGAGAATAATGGATTTTTATTCCTATTTTAGTTAAGGGTCTAGATTGATAAATCAGTAAATAATATTGTAATAGTTACAATCCTAATTTGTATAATTTAACTATCTTTTTGACCTTTATAAAAATAGTAATAAATAAAGATAAAATATAACTTAGTTGGAAACTGGCTGAGATGGTTGATATTGGGTTTAAAACTAGTTGTGCAAGATTGGGACAGTGTCACAAATTAGAATTTGGCTTTCATTTAGTGAAAGGATAGGAGTGCTAAAATAGGACACTTTAGGATCCAATGCTATTTTCCACTCCTACCACTATTGTCCAAAATAATCACAAAGACCTGAGTTGTTTTGGTTTTTTGCATTATTATTGTGTGAGGAAATCTTGAGTGTTGAATGTCGATGAAAATCACTATAGAGATGATTTAATATTCAAACCCTAACCCTCCATCATGCTTGATAACATGGGATTTGAATCACTTAAAAATGGGGGTTAGTGTGTGTAAGATGCATTGACTGTGTGATCCATACCCCTTGTGTGGGCACGTTGATTACACACCAATACTCTGAAGAGGGATCAAGTCATATGTAGTTCTCTCAATTGATGTGCTTTATGAAAGAGTGTGATGTGAATGAAAAAATGCCAAATTGAGAGTGATTGAGGTGGTTAGGGACTGGTATGAGGGTTTGAATATGTTTTCAACTCTGTTGCGTGACTATATGCAGAGAATAGGGAAATTTATCTTAGTGGTTTATTTGTATTCCTTCTTACTTTATAATATTTGTCACCTCCTCTTTGTAAATGAGCTTTTGATAGGATTTTATATGGAAATATTGGTCATAGATTAAATGTATTCATGATAGGATAACATAATGAAGGATAGGAATCAGATTAAATTGATTGTTTGGTCTCAAAGTGTGATTGGATAGGAGTGCCAAAATGAGACATCCTAGGGTCTGGCACTATAGTCTAGGTATGGTGCTCCTATCCTATAAGCTTCAGACTTGGGGGGATAGAATTGACTTGGTAAATGTAGCTTGGCTGAGGTGGAATGATAATTTGGAAGGCTACAGATGACTAGTAACTAGAGAAAAGGTGTGTAAAGGAGTCATAAGAGCATGCAAGAAAGACCAATGGATTGGGTGTCACAATCCACACTCAAACTACTAATTTGGACATTTTATATGACTACATTTTCCCCCCATTTATTCTAGTGATGTAGAAAAGCAAAATAATAGGATAAAGGAAAAGTAGAAACTGTACCTAAACTTATCTAGAAGAGTGAAGCCCAAGAAGATGTGTGATCCTGAGTGTGTATAGGGAAAGCACATCATGAAGCATAAATATGCAAGAGAAAACAAAGAGTAGACCAGTTAGTATTAGAAATGATATGTCTAAAATAATAATGTACAAAGGTTGGGTAAAAGAGATAGGAAGAGAAAGGAATGAATACACCTCACTGGGTACGTGGATCAATACAAAACTTGTTGTATTGTTGAGTGATGCTGAGTAATGTTAGGTATGTGTTGTACCAAAAGTAATATCATGAATGGTGCTGATTACTCAATTCCCTAAGAGTGGCTCAAGAATATAAATGTTGGCCCTTTGGCTTCATCATTTCCCACTAAGTGAAGCTATGTGATCATGCATATATTAATTGATGTTTGGACTATGTGTCCAATCCTTCTAAGTAGGTGGATCAAGAATACAAAGGCTAGCTATTCCTTTGGCTCCATCATTGCCTACTAAGTGAAGCTATGAACTGATACAAATATTAATGTGTCATATGAGATAGATATTGAAGCTTGTGAATGCTCTATAATCTGCTAATGTGGTATGGATAGTCTAATGTGTACTAAGAATTGGGCCAGTCTTGGCCACTCCAAAAGGTGAAGATTAGGCTTGTATGAAACCCATTTTAAAACTAATAACTAGGATTATATGAAATCCACTTTGAAATGATACTAACCACCTACAAATGTAATAAGTCACACAAGTGATGAGAATACCTAGGTAATGGACTAAACTCAAAAAGAAAAGAAGTCAAATGTGCAACGCACATTACCCCCAATCACTAGTGTCTGTAACATGGATTTTGATCTAAAAGTTATACCAAATGCCCAATCTAAAACTAAAAGTGAGAAAAATCATGCCGCATATGATTCCATCTATATATGGATTCTCTAAGAAAAACTATACTAAAACTACCCAATCTGATTTGAACTATAGCTGACAAAACTATAACTGAACTTACCTTTCTATCTATTTTTGGAAAATTTGGGGTTTTTGTTGTTTGGATAGGAGCACCAAAAATATGACACTTTGTTATTTGGTAATATAGTCCAAGTATGTCACTCTTATCATTTTTTTTTCTAATTATTTTTTTGTGTTCATCTTTTCTTGATATATTTTGCCTAGTTTGGGTTCTGGATGCTATTCTGAGTGTTTTGAAAATTGATTTTTTGACTAGTATGAGGCTCTGATCTCTATGACAAAACCCTTATTTGTTTCCCCCTCTTTTGAGGGTAGGAATGAAGACCCTGTAATGACTACCCTCATAATAAATATATTTGTAAGTGTGTTGTGCTACAAAATACATGATATAGAAATGATAATCCAAAAGATGTTTCAAGATATAGCATAGTTTGTATTAGAGATTGTTAGATCAATAGGGGTATGCCTAGATAAATGTGAAAATATAATAGCATGTGCAATATACTAAATTGAAAATAAATGTGAGTTGTTAGTTTTCAAGGAGGGATGGATCATGATGTCCATTATGGAATCTAAGAAAGCAAGATAATGCATGACGTGGATCATGATGTCCATTATGGAATCTAAGAAAGAAAGATAATGCATGATGTGGATCATGGCATTGTAAAAAATTGAGAAGCAACAATAAAAAAGAATGCAAGGCAAGAAGAAAGAAGCATATAAAAGTGTAGAAGGGGCCAAGCAAACAAGGGACATGGGCACATGTCACTCAAACTATAAATTAATCATACAAGGCATGTTCAAATGCCCACATACACAAACAATTGAAAACATGCAAGGTTGGCATGAAGGCCACAAGCACATAGAAGAGTACAAGTAAAGGAAATTGGCAAATGTCCTAAGGCACACATAAGAGACAAAATAAGAAATGAGAAATGCAATCACATCTAGCTATGTAAAGAAAGAAATAAAGGCATGTAAATGTTGGAAATACAATCGCATCTAACTAATCAAAGCAAAAAGTGAAAGTATGCAAAACATGGAGTACAAGACTAGATATATGCTAAGAAATACACTAGTGCTATATAATAGTGAATGTTGATAGAGTAATCTATGTAAGCTAGTAAATAATGTACATCAACATGATAAATATAGTGTGTGGTGTTAGAATGACATAACCTGGATGGTGTAGTCATGTAGAAGATGCCCTCGGTGGGTAGATATATCATTGTATGTCTTAAATGTAAAAGTAGGATGCCCCCTCAATGGGTAGAGTGAATCAATCAAGGATATGGGTATCACTACACACACTCAAATAAAATCAAGTAAATCATGGTAATGTAGGTAAATCAATAAACAATAACATAGATTAAAAAAATGTAAGTCTAGCATGGTAATACAAATGTAAAACATAGATAATGCATATAGTTTGAAATGTTTTTGGTGTTTTGAGTTATTTGAATGTTTTTTTATTTTGAAATGTTATATTAATTTTTGGTATTTTTGAAATAAGCTATGTAAAAACAAGCACAAAGAAACTATATACAAGTAATCTAAGAAATTATAAACAAGTAAGCTGAAAAAAACTATGTACAATCATACGAATAAATCAATATGTACATAATGACATAAAAGACTATGATAGAGGGGGTAAAGGGTTCAAGGATGGATCCCATTGGGGATGGATATGGAGGAAGGGATCATGACCATCATCAAATGCCTCAATATCATCATCATAAGGATCATCATATGTCACAGACTCTATATACATGGTAGTTATATCCTCAGGTATCATTAAGATCTATGATCTTTGTGTAGTCAGAGATGTATCACTCATAGTGGTGTCATCCTATTGAGGGTTAACTAAAGGTTTATCTAAGGGTGAATATTTTGATTCTCCTTTAGGATGTTTAGCTCTAGTAGTGGATGAATTTACTAGAAGTGGTGAAGCTGGTATTGGTGGTGTTGTAATATGAATAGTACCCTAAACTTATAGTTTATCCAATCTTTGTTGTAAAGTTATACATGAACGATGTCATGGCCTGTAATTATGTGAAATAGATAATATGGGTGACCATCTTGCCATGATAGCCTACAAATAGATCTATGTTTTACTGTAGGTAGTGTGATTAATCCATGATAAAGTAACATCTGTAGCATAATCTATGGTTGGTACTATGTGCTGCATGCCTAAATCTTAATGACTAGCTCTATATCCATAGAGGCAACCATGTGAACTATATCTACCAAGTGATTTGTCTATGACCAATAATGTGTAATATATATTAAGAGTGTAGTGAAATATTCTAAAAGTGATGCAAGATGTGTGATGAGGGCTCTAGAGTCATCTTGATACTCTCTTGGCCCAGCTATTATAAAGCTCAATCCACACAAATAGTCATCTATGAGTGTAGGTGTCGTATCATCATATGAAGTAGCCTAGGAATCTATATTAACATCATGCACATATGGTAACTCAAAATTTACCACAAAGGGTAACTATGATATGGGAGTATCATCAACTATAGTAGTAGAATATGGTGGTACTATGAGAGTATCTATATCTAATGGAGTAACTATGACTATCAAATGAGCTATATCTATAGAATCAATTGGTGCTACTATAACTACTATTAGAGATTGTGTAATTGTAATAGGTGTAGAAACTATGATTGATGGAGTAGATAGAATGACTAAAATTACTATAACTAGCTGAGTATTCAGAGCTAAAAAAACAACTATAAGTGGATGGGTGCAAGATGTGCTAGTATCTCTTACCTCATATGTATGTATCTAGTCAAGAGAAATGCAATGAGGTGGTGATTGAACTATTATATGAGGTATCCCATTTGGAAAAATAGTTGAAGATGACTGTATAATTCTATAATATCTAAATGGCTAGTTATTTGTTGGGCATGTGTATAGGTATCCTTCATGGAAAAACTTAACAAATCAATGAAGAGTAGAAGGAATTGCCCCCATAACATGTATCCAAGGTCATCTAAGTAAAATATTATAATGAAGATGACCTGACATGACTTGGAACTGTGTAGAGAGGGTTTTAGGCCTTATCATGATATCCAAAGTAATAGTGCCTAATGTTTATCTTGGTATATCATCAAAACCTCTAATGTTTTTATATGACTTTTGCATGGATGCCATATATATACCCATGGTCTATAAAAATGTAATATTACATATATTAAATTTAGAACCATTATCAACTAGAAATCTCTTAACTACATTGGTTTTGACTTGAACTTGTATGAATAGTGGTAAATTTTGATTAATAACTATCTGAGAAGGCATGCCCTCACAATCAAAATAAATAACATCTTCTATAATTTTTAATGTGTTGACCACTGATGCAAAATAATAAGGCTCTAAATTGATAGGCATATAAATCTAAGTGAGTGCCTAATAAAGAATGTCCTTGAACACATTTGTTTTTTGGAGTAGTTCTAACATGTAAATATTAGCTGGTGTATTTCTCAATTGATCAACAATATCACATACCCTGTGTGGATCTACCTATGCTAGTGGGTTGGGCTTGGGATGGGAAGGAATAGGAGGGTTTTGGGGTTCCTGACTAGGTAGGGAAGGCATGGTGGCACGTCGAGTAACAACTCTAACTACATTATCTACTATTTGTATATGACTAGTAGTAGTTACAAGAGGAGAGCATAGATAATCAATAGGTCAAGGTGGTAGAGGGATAAAGGGTGTCAATTAGGCTCTTTGGCAATGCGTAGTGACCTGAGGAAGAGTAAAATAGACCATGAAACATGACTTGACATGGGATAGAGGTTCCGAAGAAGGTGTGGCAAGAGGTATCTTAACATGTTTAGCAATGAATTTCTTAATATCATCTCATATTATAAAAAGTAAGCATGAAAGAAAAAGAATGAAACTTTGCATTAACATGATAAGATCGAGTATGGACTCCTTATTGTTTGTAAGAAATGTTTTGAAATAACTGAGATCCATTTTGATTTTTATGTGAAATTTGATTCAGATATAAGGTGATACCTCAAAAAGTAATAGGTCCTCGTATATTTAACTAGGGTTTGAAGAAAATTATTTTAAAAATTACTATGGTAAATTTAAAAAATTAAATGTGAATTTTTTATTTAAATATGTAGGAAAAAAATTAGAAAAATAATGGAAAAAATTAGCAAGGAATTTTCCCTAGGGTTTTTAGGATTTTTGTGTACAAATAAAGTAAGTTAGGTTCACCAAATGATTTAAACTATTTCAAGAATAATAGAGTTTTTTCCTATTTTAGTTAAGGGTCTAGATTGATAAATTAGTAAATAATATTTCAATAGTTATAGTCCTGATTTGTATAGTTTAATTGTATTTTTTACCTTTCTAAAAATACAAATAAATAAGGAGAAAATATAACTTATCTAGAAATAGGTTGAGATGGCTGATATAGGGTCTGAAACTAGCTATGCAGGACTGGGACAATGTCACAAATCAAAATCTAGGTTTCAATCGGCAAAAGGATAGGAGCACTGAAAACATGACACTTTAGGGTCTGGTGATATTGTCCACTCCTACCGCTATTATTGAGACTAGTCACAAAGAGTTGATTTTTCTAGGTTCTTTGCACTGCTCCTATGTGAGCTTGCCTATGAAATCTTGAGTGTTAAATGTTGATGGAAATCATTATAGAGATGATTTAATCTTTTAACCCTAACCCTCCATCATGCTTGATAGCACAATATTTGAATCACTTAAAAAGGGGGGTTAGTGTGTGTAGTATGCATTGAACGTGTGATCCAAACCCCTTATGTGGGCACACTGCCTACATACCAATACTTCAAAGAGGGATCAAGCCATATGTAGTTCTCTCACTTGATGTGCTTTGTGAAATAGTGTGATGCAAATTCAAAAATTTTAAACTGAGAGTGCTTGAGGTGGCTAGGGTTCGGTATGAGGGTTTGAATATGTTTATAGCTATGTTGGGTGACTGTATGCAGAGAATAGTAAAATTTGTTTGAGTGGTTTGTTTGTATTCTTGCTTGCTTTATAAGATTTTTTGCCTCCTCTTTGTAACTGAGTTTTGGATAGGATTTTATAGGGAACTATTGGTCATGGGTTAAATGTATTCGTGTGATGCTAACATAATGAAGTATAAAAATTATATGAAATTGACTATTTGGGCTCTCAAAGTTTGATTAGATAGAAGCATCAAAAATGGGACATTCTAGGGTCCAGTGCAATAGTCCAGGTATGGTACTTCTATCCTATAGGCTTGGGACCTGGGGGATAAAATTGGCATGGCAAATGTAGCCTGGTTGAGGTGGAATGATCATTTGGAAGGCTACGGATGATTGGAAATGAGTGAAAAGGTGTGTAGATGGGTCATAAGAGCATGGAAGAAAGACCAATAGATTGGGTGTCACAAGTCATACTCAAACTACTAATTTGGACATTTTATATGTCTACACCCTGCCACAACCAAAATTATGTCAAATCCAAAATCAACAATATTATGTGTGCTTACAAATCTTGATCTTTATTTATTGCCCACCCATTATACATTCCATTATGATCCACCCCTTCATTTCTAAATCAGACCTTTTATCCACTCTTTATCCTTATTTACCATCTTGGGCTACACTTTCCTTTGTAGAGGCTATGAATACATCTTGTCTTGAAGTTTGGAGGAAACAAAATCAATGACCAACAAAGATCACAATAGTGCTATCAGAGTTTAAATCAGCAATAAGTTCTTGATAGAGTAGTTACTTAGAAGGGGTGTGGGATATCAATCTACATGATTTACTATTCTGGTTGTATCATATATTGATAAAGATGAGCATCTCCACATCATCAAGAATAATAAAACCATTTACCTCACCTATTCCATTTACCATTTTCCTTTCCATTTACCTTATCTTGTTATTTACCTTGGATTTTACATTTGTCATTCACCTTGCCATTATTTCATACCTTTCCATGTGCCTTGCCTTTCCATTTGACTTTCCTTATCATCCTTTCCTACTTTGCCATAAATTTGAACTAGATTTACTTGAGGTCCATTTGGATTATGTAGATAGTGCTCAATTTACATTGAGGTTAGCTCGGTCACTCCTCTTCCAATACTCTTGCTATTTTATAAGAAACTTAAGCCAATGATCTTGCCATTTCAAAAGTGGTATCTTATCAACCTCTAATGATTTAAGATACCCCAAAAATTATAAAAACATTAAAAATATTTCAAAATCCTAAAAATTATAAAATTAGCTTACAATCTCTTCGAGAGATATAAAGCCCCAAAATCTAAAAACATTTATCCTATCTAAAATGAGTCAACCATCCTTGATCCACCCTATTAGGGCAAATCCACTGATCATTATAATCCATTCCACAACCATTGGGGGTGTGAACTTCCATTTGCTCATATCCTTTCTTGGGGGAACCATCTAATAAGCATTCACATGTAGGTATTGACTTTTTTAAAGACATAATGTTTTTTGTTGCTTTTACTTTCAAGTTTTCTATGTGTTTATTTACATAGTTGTTTGTTTGTTTGATTTCACTGTTAATCCTCAGCTTAATGTATATGCATTTGTTGGGTGATTCCATGTGCATTATTCTCAATTTTGTACATATTCATACGTTAACATTATGATCATGGTTTTTATCATTGGTGCATTATTTTTAAATGTTTATTGGATTGGGAGTCAATCATTATACATATTACGACCAAGTCATCATGGTGTATACCATCATGTGTTATAACAAAAAATAGTTTGGTGGAGATCAAAAGTAATGATTCCACATGAAATTCTCCTTGTTCACCTTGGAAAATCATCCCACCCTTCTTGATCAAATAAACCCATTGACCATTTTGGATATATAAATGCTAGTAAGAATGAGCATCTCCACATTGGTAGGTAAAATTGAATTATTCACATTGATCAATTCTTGTTATTATATTTTATATTCCTCATTCTATTTTATCCCATTTCCTAGGTGAGCTACATTAGCCTGAGGTCTCTTTAAACTATGAAGGCAACACTTGGATACATGCCATATCTCACATCAGCTCGGCCACATTTTTTATTCCAATCATCTCTTTCACCATGTTATGCATCCTCATATGCCTAGTCATTTATGGCTTCTTCAGTCATTAAACCATCACATCTATGTCTGTGCCCATTCATATTTAATTTGTGTAATAAGTTATATACTTAAGTTATGCTTGCCAATACACCCTACTGAGTCATAATCAATTTATCATGATCAAATCCACTCTATTGGGGTAAAATCATTTTTTAATCTAGGTCATCAAAATGATTATAACCACCTTTGAGAAAATCATTATTTTGACCCATCCTCCTTATTGGGGCACATGCTTATGCCACTAATTATAACCACCTTTGGGTAAATTAGTGTTTCAACCTTTGTTTTTTATTATAACCACTTTTGGGAAAATTAGTACTTTTAATCAATGCATGCAAGCATTAGATCTATTGTATTAATCTCATCTATGGGATAATTTCATTATTCTTATTGATTATTTTCAAGGGACTATCTATCAATAATATGTGTCAGCCACTCTCTTGAGGGGGCATCACAGGCTTCTCAAAATTTTTTTGGAGTATCATTCTTCACTCATTATCTTCTTTTTATTTGTAACAACCTTTTTCATTTAAAAAAAAAGATGTTCCTGTGATTGTGTCTTGCAATGCCTTGTCAAACAGGGGCAAACTATAGACACTCCTTTTTGTCCACTTCCATATCTAAATGGACACTAAAGTGACTTTTTGTAAATAATACAAGTTAAGCCTAAAAATCACTAGATTGATTCAATTCATCAGTGCACATCATGTGCATATTCTATATTGTGTCAATGTATCCCTAACTAGGGCAATTCACTACACACAATCATCATCTTCTTCTAATCATCTCCAATCAAGTTGTTACCTAGCAAATAGACCTTTTTGACCATGTGTGAAGGACAACTTGTCCAAATTTATAAATGACAATTAATTTGATCAAGATTGCTTAATTGGTTAAACCCAATTAAATACATAGGTTAAAATCCCATTTCTAATTAATTGGTAAATTTATATTTTTAGAAATTCATAAATATGTATTGATGACATCATCATGACATCATATAAATATTTAAAATTATGTCACCATCATGACATTAATTTTGTGATTTGTCAAGCACTCATAAAATATCAAACAAATATCTGGTTTTTTAGCCATGCCTATTAATTGAAAATATTAATATCTTGTGCCCTCCCAAACCTAACCCCAATTAACTCTAACATAACTACTCTTGAATTAGAATTAGTTTGAAAGGCTATAAATACAAGGCCTCACCTATTCGTCAAAAAATATTTTATATTTAATGTTATTATGTAGGAATTCCCTCAAACCTCTGTTAGTGTAAAATTATCATGTAAAAGTACCTTCAAGGATCCCATTGTTATAGTGTTATCATGCCCATTTGCTAAGGCAAGCCAAGACAAAGATAAATCCAAGTCCAACATTACCAAAGTGGCAAGGAGAGGTGGTGTAATTTACTCCATTTACAACCTATTCTTTATCACACAATTGATCACATTAATTTATTAACAATATACAGCCCTTGCTCTCATGAAAGGTAAAACTATTTGTTTTGTCTTCATTTGGTAGTTACTTGTATAGTTCTCTGGCTCTTTAAGTGTCTAGTCTAGAGGTGTAAATTTCATTAGTTTTTTTTATTGATTCTAATCATACTAACACCATAATAGTATCCCATCTTGGATTCCTGTTGATCACAAATTATAACACTATGGATCTTTATTGTCAAACTTTAGAGCTCACTATCAAACTTTGAAGCTCTGTTGGAAAGCTTAATCACACTTTAGGCTTGCCTTTAATGAAAAATTAACTTCACCAAAACTCTTAGAATTTGATTACAGTATATTATCTCTTCTATAAATAAAAAATTAGAGAATTAACCATTCCATAATGGTAAAAATGAAAACATAGACTCGCACATACTAAATAAGATATAAGTACCTATCTTATAGTTTAGACTAGCCTTAAGTCATAAAATACATACGATGTCCAATATAAGAAGGTAGTTTAATAGGTGTAATAGGGTCAATATTTGGATATAATGAGTCATAAAATAGACTCATAAGACTCTTATAACTATAGACACCCCATTCTGGCCACAACTAGTTTCTGACCAGACTTTACACTAATTTCTAACAAACAATGCAAACTAAGCCTAGGAATCACTGAACATTCCAATTTCATCCACACATCATTCATAAATTCTTAGAATCATCCCTATTTGGGGTATTATATTGTACACAAAAATAACCTCTCACGGATTCATCTCTAGTCACCTTGTGACCTAACAACTGGCAGTTTGGCCTATGGACCCATTAAGTAGCCAAAATGCCAATCAAAATGAACCAAATAATTAATAATGATTAAATTTTTAGCTAGATAATTCATTTTCAATTAATGAATATCTAAAAATAGAAATTCAAAAATTCAAAATATCAAGCCTTTTCATCATTGCCTTTATGAGTTTTCAAGCTCTCCCAAAATATCTAAAAATATCTAATTTGAGATTCATGCCTATTAAATGAGAATCATAATTATGTTACTCATTTTTAACTCAATTGTATTTATCCTCAACTAACCTAGGGTTAGTTTAAACTCATTCCATGTTTAAACTCAACCTTAGCTTACCTTGGGTGAGAATTAACTTTGGAGGTCATTAATACAAGGCCCTACCTATTGATCAACAAGCTTTTTTGGTGTAAATTTACTATGCTCAAATATATTCAAGAAGCCTTGAAAGTAATGTTACCATGTAAAATTCATAAGCCAACCAACCAAGATAAGGTGCCAAAGAAATGTGGAGCAAAGGGAGCTTCATTGATAAAGATTTGTTGATACACAAAGCTGAGCAAACCACTTCAAAAAACTATTTAGAGCTAAAAGGAAGGTAAAAAGATGATTTATTTTGTTTTATAGTTGTTTTTTCATTTATATTGTTATTACCTATGCTCTCCCTAATGTCTAAGATAGAGGTGTTAGTGTTTAGTATGTTATTTTTTTTTAATTTTATTAGACTAACACTATACTAACCTATCCTTTATTGTATAACTTGTTCACATGATAGCATTCCCCAAAATTCATTCCACTCAATTTCTATTTCATGCATTTTGGATTGTGGGTGGGAGTTCATTGCCTCCCCATGGATTCTCTAGGGAAGTGTTAACCTGAGAATTCATCTCTCAACATCACTTCAACCCCACTCCATGTTAGGGGTATAAAAATTAAAGTCAACTTATTGTGATGATTATTTGAGTGGTTAAGTAAGATCCATTAATAAGAGACTACCTTAGAACTTATGTTTAACTCAACATAACACTATACTAAGCAATTTATGGATGTAGTGATTGTGAAAAGGACCATACCTTTTCACAACAAGTCGGTTATCATAGATCCAAATTACATGTTGTGCTATAGTGTTAATCACACATATGGGACTATTTAAAATGTATGAAAATTGATAGTCTTAGACAACCCCGCTTTTTGTACATATATTGTCAATGCAAGGTGAGTAGGCCAAAGTTTCATGTCACCTTATGAATCTTGAGAGAAGAGAAAGCCTAAAAACCCTAATTTTTATACACATTTTAATTTTTGGATTAAAAACATAATTTCCTCTGAAGAAAAAGTATATAGACAAAATTTGACAGTATAGAACTACCTTGTCATTTTTTAGTATTAGGATGATACACTTAAGTGTTTTTATTATTTTTCCTTTTTAATCACTTTGTCTTAAGTCAAATATGTTTGTTTAAACCATGTCCAAAATGAGTCATGTTTACACATCACTCTCTTGTTTGAAGTGGTGTTATGTCATTCATCTAACACCACAATTTCCCTTAGTCATTTGTCAAAATATTATGTGCGTGTGTCTATGTCACTCATTTGAAAGGGATGTCTTTATGCTGACCATTTCATTCCAAGTATTATGCCTTAGAGTTTTTGAAAAAATCATTTTCATCCCTTTATAGCAAGATATCATTGTTACACTGCTTGAATAATTTAAAAGACGTGTTACCTTGTGTCCAATTACAATTCAAAACCATGTGTGCCTCTTTGGTCTATACCTAGTATTGATATGCCATCTATTTTAGTCTAAATTGTTTTCCATTTAAGCACTAAGTGTTTTAACTTGAGCTCAAAATTAGTCTTAACAAGTTCAGATTCAAACACTGATTGGTTTATGCCTATGCCTCACATATTTTTGGTTGACATTTATCGCTCGCTTTGGGTTTTTTTTGTGCCTAGATTTGGTAAGTGGGCTATCTTCTATGTGCCTAAAGTCCAATGTCTTTTTCCAAATTTCAAGTTTATGTTTAAATTTGATTGCCTAGTTTGATTCAAAGTGTTTCAAATTTGTTAGATTAATTATCTTTCCTTTTAAACCTAGTGTTGTGCCAAGTCTAGCTTTTGTGTTGTGTTTCCAAAAGACCAAGCAATTCCCATTTATTTTTAGACCTAGTGTGTTTAAAAAGTTTAACTCTTGTGTCATGTTTACAATAGTCCTAAAATCTTACCTCTTTGTTTTATACATAGTTGTTTTGAGCCTAGATTTGTGCCTTCTTCCTAAATACCTAACAACCTTTTTTGCCTTTAGACCTAGATTAGAATTATTTGAAACACTTGTTACCAAGGTTGGCATCTGGATTTATATTTTTACTTGACCATTTGTGTAATAAATTTGATATTAGACCTTGAGACTATTTTAGACCAAGTTTATCATTGCCTATTTTTGGAGAGATAGCTCCATCCCTATACCAAGTTCTAGACCAAGTTTAGACAATTTGTCTTTTAGACCTTGTTTTTAAAGAGTTTGTAGAACTCTAGACCTTTTCTATATAATGTTAGTCATTAATTTGGATATGTCTTATTACACTCAAAGTGTATCCATGTAAAATCTAAGTTATGATAACATGGTTATGAATAATAACCTTGTTAAAGACCCCTATGGTGATGATGTGGTTTATGAGACAAATCCTTATCCTCACACTACCAAAGCTAGGGAATAAAGTCAAGATCCGTTGGCCCATTATTTTCTTAACACACCTCATTATTTGGATCAAGACCAAGAGAAAACCATGAAACATCTTACTAGGATACCATTGGTTGTAGAAGAAAATTAATAACAACTATATTACATTATTATGCCATCGACATATGATCCTTATTTATTTAATCATCACTTGATTGAAAAAAAGGATGTGGTTTTAGTCAGATATATGGAGGTGGGGTCCAAGTTTCTAGTAGAATTCCCCCATGAAAATTTACTTAGTCTAGTTAGAGTGCCTCTCAACATGCCTTATACCCAAACTATTGAACATACCTTTACTAGCCATCCTCAAGTGCTCATGTCAATGTCATATCAAGACCCAAATATGCTTGTAAAGTGAAATGGCCTCACGGAAGACCATTTTATACAAATTTAATAAGCATATCAAACCTATTTGAATCTAATGCATAATTTTAATGCCATGGCCATGTCAAACACTCCACTCATTGAGCTAGCTCCTTTAATAGGAATATTAATTGAGATAACAAGTCAAGATAATTTAGGTGTAGACCCATTTACACATAACACTTCAGTTAGTGACATGTACAATGTCCCATTTATTAAATAAGTGACTATGGATTCTACATAAAATGTTATGATAAACATGGTGGTTAACATGCAAGTGTCTTCCAATCCAAGCCAAAGTGGTTTAAATGCACAAACAAATAGTTAAGAATAACAAGTGATTTTAGGTAATGCCACAAGTGGTTTACAACATTAGGGGGTAGAAAATCATATGTCTCAACCACAATTTACCTCTAATCCTTAATCAATTGTTTCGTTAAGCACAAAATCATAGGGATTGAGTAATCAAACACCATCTAGTGCCTTGACTATAAAAAAGTGATGAATGTTATACCACCTCAATAGGTGATGTTTAACATTCCAAAATAATAGGCATAGTTTAATCTACCATCACAGAGAGGCATGACACTACACCACCTAAATAAGGGCAATAAATGTTACACCTTGATAGGTAGTGACAAATGTACCTCTAAAGTTGTAGACCAATATACCTTTACAATCATAAATATGGTCTAATAAAAAATGTGTCTCCATTGGTCAAAGATAAATTTCAAACATCTAACAAGTGTGTAATTTACGTTAGGTGTTTATTAAACCAAGAGGTACCACTGTCTAACAAGCACCAATTAGGTAGTAACTACTTTTTTCTCATCATGTGACATAAATCCAAAGATAAGGCCTTGGTCCATAATAAGTTCCCCTTATTTAGACAGGTTTGACTAGTCAGTAGTAAGTCCCTACTCAACCTCAACAAGCATAATATTTTACCTAGACCCATATTCTTTCATTGCAACCCTAATTCCCTTAAAACCAAGGCTATATACCTAATCCAAACTAGAATATAACACAAAAATGTGCATAATTTCAACAGCCATATCCCAATTCATGAATGCATATTCCTAGTTAGTTCACTCATCAAACAAACATGCTACAACAAACCATACCTCCATTATACCCTAGTCAAGATAATCCACCTTTGACCACCCATCCATCACCTCAGCCAAATGTACCATCTAGTTTCTTGGCCCAAGAACTATAGTAAATGAAGGATGCAATTGGAATCATTCAAGTAAGGAATCAGACCAAGAATTTCAAATTAAATAATGTATGTTCATACCCATTTAATATGGAGTGTCTTTAGATACCATTTCCTCCAAGCTATGAACTACCAAAATTTTATAAATACAAGGGTAAAGGAGATCCTAAGGCCCATTTGATATATTTATTTATCACTTGACAACTAGTGGCTTATAGTGACATTTACTTGCTCCTTTTGTTTCCTCAAAGTCCAGCAGGATAGGATTTGAAGTGGTTCCTAAAATTGGAAAATAATTTTATATCTAATTTTGACAACATCTCAAATGAATTTGTGCAACATTTCTCTTATAATATTTATCATGAGATTTCATTGGTAGATTTGACTCAGGACAATCAAAATTTCAATGAAATTTTTGCAATCTATTTATAGAGATGGAGAACGCTTGCTAGTCACTTCACCCACAACTTACCAGATAAATAATTGGCCACTATGTTCACTAAAAATTTGCATAGTGAGATATCCTATCATCTAGAGCTTCATTGTATACATAACTTTAAAGAGATCAACAAAGGTTTGAAAATTTAAAAGTCCCTTATTAATAAAGGGATTATTAATTTAAACTCCTCGAACCAAAACCAAAGAACATGCCCAAATCAAAACCATAACAAAGTCCAAATGCAAGAACTAACACCAACCCAAGCCAATAACTATGAGAAATCTAAATAATACAACCATAATAAGAATGTTTTTGGAAATGGAGTAACTAAGTTGTGACATGTCCAAATGGTGCAAACACCATTTGCTCAATACACACCATAAATGTAGCTTACTTCTCATCAGTAGCCTATTCAACAACTGTAGCCTTTATAATAACCTATACCTTCTTCACAAATGTATCAAACAACATCTTTGTAAACCCCTCCTCCAAGAAGAAGACCCACTTTTTGAGTCTTAAATAACCTTGGTGATCCTATCGAAATAGTGTTTCAAAAGCTAGTCATAGCTGATATGATTAGTTGGTCAATCATGAATCACTATCTTAAGGGTATTCTATACCCTTATTGGTACTGATAACATGAGTTCTATGAATACCTTCATGTTCATAGAAATAATTTATGCCATTATGTGTAGGTAAAATACCTCATTGAAAATATGTTGGAAAATGGGGAGATTGTATTAGATAATAGAGCATCTATGTCCAATGAGAACTTAGGTATCTACCAAAACTCTTTTATATAACATAATAATAATAATAAAAAACAACAACAACAAGGGCCAAAATAATAACAATAATAGTATCAACAATCATTATGACGATAACAACAATATCAATAGTAAAAATAATGTCAACTGAATGGGAGGAACCAAGGCCAAAATGATTCTAACAACTAACCTATTTACCATGTAGTTAGACATGACTACACCAACATTATAGGTCATATTATGAGAGGTCACATTTCATTAACCCTAGACCAGGTGTCAATAGACCAGGACTATTGCTAAATAATTCCAATTAATCCACCTATGCTAATAATTCTTCCTTGACTTAAGACTATAACTAAGTGCAATAGTGACCAAGGATTACTATTTCAAGACCTTATACTGATAACTCATCATTGCCCCATAACCACAACCAAGTAGACTGACAATCAAGACTTATCCTATCTGACCCATCTTTATCATCATCAAGTTACAATAGTCTTATATTCAATCCTAATTTTCAATCACCACTCAATAGTCTAATATTACCTTTCTAGGCCCATAACCTCCTACCAATGAACCAATCTAACCTACTATACTGGCTAGGAACAAGACATATACCACTATTAAAGAGAATACATATGACATTATGAAACAACTTCAAAATACACCTGCAAAAATTTCCATTCTATATTTTTTATGTATGTCTACTATCCACAAGAACATCTTAATAGAACTGCTACCCCAATCCCATGTTCCTAATGACATAACCCCAGACAAATTTCAAGCTTTGGTTGGACATCTAGCCCTAAGCCAATAGTTGACCTTCAACCAAAGTGATACATCATTCCTTGGTCCCCTCATCAAATGTCATAAAGTTAAACATGTCCTCATAGACAATGGATTAAGCCTAAATATTGTGTATCTAAAGCTCATCAAGCATATCAAATATACAATAACTAATCTATAGCAAGAAATAATTACTATCAAAGCCTACAATAATGAATAAAAAGAATCACAAGGCACCATAAGCTTGCTAGTTATCATTGGTCTCTTGACCCACAATACACTTTGCCATGTTTTAGACCTCAACCTATCTTACAATATGATTTTGGGTAGACCTTGGATACATTAAATTCATGCAATCCATTCAATATTGCACTAGTGTCTTAAGTTCTCACACTTAGGCATGAGGGTCACCATCAATGGAGATTTTCATCCATATGAACATTGCAAACATTTGGAAGATGAGTATGAAAGTTAAAACTATTGCTTTGGCTTAGATCCAGTACCCAAAAAGAACAAATATAAAGAAATACTTGTTGAGTTTTTATAATCCAATTGTATAGATCCAAATAGCCTTGAATCATCTTCACATATACCTCCTCTTGAAATGTCTAATCATTTTACCATCTCAACCAATCGCCCATGGGAATATTTGACCCATAACACATTACACATTTCCAAGCTTCCACAAAACCCCAAGTTCTATGGAAGACCTAAAGCTAGGCCACCTTGCACGGAATGGTAACAAAAAGGAAAAGGAAAACTTCATAGTTAAACTCCTATAATTTTCATAGCGACCACTGGCCAAGAAGAGGACCCACTTGTCAATAATGAATCATGGTTGTAAAATGACAAGTTAGTTAATTCCTATAAAAATGCTAAATATCCCATCCTTAATATGATCATGGAGAACCAATCATATGAAGGAAGAGGCCTCATTCCAAATCAACAGGGTAATCTTGAACCAATTTATATAACTTGGTACAAAGGATCTTATGGTCTTAGTTTTAAATTGCATAAGAATGACCCCACATATGTTATTCATGTTCCAATGCCAATGTCTAGTGATGATGATGCTGATAATGAAGTAGATTCTGATCACAACATTTATGAAGACCTTTCCAATACCAACCTATTTGACCCACATGCCATTTGTACCATTACCCCAATTATTTGACATAACCTTCTTCCTCTTTATCACCCTAAACTTATAACTTGGGCCCAACAAGAATTCATAGTGCCTATAGACGAGTTTGAGAATGATGAGGCCTATATTTGAGAGGCTTAGTTAATACAAGGTTAGACTCAATCCTAATAAGTGCATCTTTGGTGTCACTTCAAGAAATTTTTTAGGCTTCATTTTTTCTCATAGGGGCATTGAATTTGATCCCACCAAAGTACAAGCCATTACTAAGATGCCACCACCTACCAATTTGAAGTAGTTCTATAGTTTATAGGGAAAACTTTAGTCTATCAGATGTTTCATTTCACAACTGGCCAAAAAATGCCATCTATTTATAGACTTAGTAAAGAAAGGTGTTACATTTATTTTGGATGAAGAATACCAAAAAGATTTTGAGTTCCTAAATTAATATCTTTTTAACCCACCTATTTTGTTACTACTAATGCTAGGCAAGTCATTTCTATTGTTCTTATCTGCCATAGACCAAGCCTTAGGGCCACTTCTCATTCAACATGACAATAATGAAAAGGAACATGTTGTATACTATCTAAGTTGTACATTGGTTGCATATGAACACAACCATATGCTAATAGAAAAAACTTGTTTAGATATGGTTTTTGAAGCCCATAAGCTATGCCATTACATGCTTAACAAGACCATCATTATTTCTAAAGTGGATTCACTCAAGTATCTATTATCCAAGATAGCTTTACAAGGTCACATGGCTAAATGGATCATGCTTCTGAGTGAGTTCAAGATAGAGTAAGGCAACTAAAAATCCATAAAGGGACAAGTATTTTTAGATCAACTTGTTGAATACCCCCTTGTAGATATCAAACCCCTCACTTTTTAATTCCTAGATGAGTCCATAATGACCATCATAGAAACACATCCTAAATATCAACATTAAAAGCTATATTTTGATAGATCATTCACATCACATGAATCAGGAATAGGGATATTATTTATTACACCATAGGGGAATCTTATCCCTAATTCATTTCATATAAAATTTCCTTGTAATAACAACATGGTGGAATACAAAGCACTTAGTATAGGGATTCATCAGGTAGTATAATGGAATATTTAGCATCTCACAGTTTATGGTGATTCTTAATTAATCATCAATCAGGTTACATACCAGTTTTAGAGCAAAGATGATAATTTGGGACCATACAAGGCTATGATCAACATTCTCAAATATATGATCACAAACATATAGTTTGAACACATACTTAGGGCCAGTAACATGATAGTGGACTAGTTTTTTGATCCATCATATAGACAAGGAAAAATAATATCAATTCCTCATTGAAAATCTTCTAGTGCCTTCTCATGAACCTTCAACCATTAAAATGATCTATGATATTGTTGGTCCTAGTTCTATTTGGTACTCAAACCTTCTTAACTACCTTCATGACCATATCATGCCACTAGACCTATCACATAAATAACATAAGGCCTTTACCCATCAAGCCTCACACTATACCTTACTTGTCCCAACCTTTTACCACCACATCTTTGATGGAAATTTTCTTCATTATTTAAATTAGATAGAAGAAACATTAACATTACAAGAATTTCATGGAGTATGCGGATCCCACACCAACATGACCATCATAGCCAAAAAGGTCTTATGTACTGATTACTATTAGCCAACTATGGAAGTAGATGCTGTTGTTTATGTCAAAAGGTGTGACAAATGTTAAAAGCATGCCAATTTGATTCATGATCTAGCTAAACACACTCAAACTGATGCTTACACCATGGTTATTTATACCATGGAGACTCAATCTCATTGGGAATATTAACCCTACTTCATTTGATAGCCATAAACACATCCTTACTACCACCTAATATTTCATTAACTAGGTTAAAGCTATACCCCTCACTTATGTGATTAGAAAACATATTTGTAAATTCATGTTCAATCATCTCATCTTCCACTATGGTATCCCATTCGACATTATATCTGATAATGATAGATCATTTAAAAATAGGGATGTCAAATCACTTTGTGCCAAGTAAAAAATCACCCAACATTTTTCTACCACATATTACCCACAAGATAATGGCCAAGCAGAGGCATCTAATAAAACCATTATCAACATCCTTAAAAATATTGCCAATGATGTTGGCTATGATTAGCACCTCCAAATCTTCTGTGTCCTCTGGGCATATCACACTAATTACCATACTCCAACCTGAGCCACTCCATATTCCCTAGTCTATGGCATTGAGTCCATTATTCCCATCAAGGTCAATTTACCTTCTTTGCATATCTAATTGAAATACATCCTGGATGATAAAGACTGTAGAGTAGCTCACCTATAAGAGCTCGAGTTACTTGATGAAAAATGCATGGCCGCTATCAACAACCTTCAATCATACTAAAATGGACTTCATGGCCACTATAACCTATGGGTTAAACATAGAGAGTTTGAGCTTGGGGATCTTGTTCTCAAAGAAAACATTAAAAAAACCATGGTTGAGAAGAAGAAGAAGGGTAAGTTCAAACTCAATTGGATAGGTCCATACATCATTGTTGCAAATTATGGTTCTAGAGCATATAAGCTCACTACAATAGATGGTGATGAACTTAATGAGTTGATGAATATCATACACCTCAAGTGTTACTTCAATTGAGAGACTTGAATTATTATTTATGAGGCTCATTTACATTGTACCATAATATCATCATTTTTATTTATATCATATCATATAACATTACACCATACATTCCCTATTTACCAAAGTTGTTTTTACCCTCCCTCCCCAAAAATTTGACCTTGGTTCCATTCCATTAGTTATTTGGCCACCTTCAGTGAGAAGGTTTAGATGAAATTTTAGCAGTAGATTCAGTCTTCTAGATAGAGGTAGTATCTTGGACTAGTTTGATAGTGGTTTGGTAATTGCATATTTCATTTCATTATGAGTGTTATCAATTATAACCATCTTTAGGAAAATCAACATCCCACTCTATGCTACTAATTATAACCACCTTTTGGAAAATTAGTATCATTGACCAATGCCATTATTTGTTAATTATAACCACATATGGGAAAATTAGGAGCAATACCTTTACCATGCATTATCGTATCACCTTACCATTCCTATTACTATACTATGTCATTTTACCAATTCACAAACTTGCAACATGTTACCTATTTAGATTCCTCTACTATAATACATAACTATAGTGACTTGAGGTCATAATGAGACTATGTAGGTAGTGCTCGATTCACATTGAGTTTAACTCAATCACCCTTTTACCACACTCACCATTTTATGAAAAATTAAAGTTGGAACACTCTCATCATTTTGCGAGTTGAGTAGTTTAGTATCTCATTAATATCAATCGAGTTAAGATGCTTTGAAATTCCAAAAATATTTGTAAAAGACCTAACAAATCCTTCAAATCTTAAAATCATGAAAATTGGCTTAAAATTTCCATGCAAGCTTAAATTTGTCCAAATTTTTGGGTTAATCCATCTTGTTTGTTCAGTTTATTTCTAAACCACCTTGGTCATTTTCCTCCCATTTTTGTGAGAACTACATCAGCTTGAGGCTCACACAGACTATGTAGATAGTATTTGGATATACGAGGTATCTTGGGTTATTTTAGCCACACCTTACTTTATTTTTGACCACTTATTTGCCTTAATGATTATGGGAAACCTAACTATTTCATGAGTAACCACTTGTCATTTAATTTTCCCATCATTACTAGCCCTTAGCCTTATGATCTTATCATTTTGTGAGCAGCAATTTCTTACACTCTCACCATTTTACGAGACCATTTTCATTTTCTTCTATGAATCAATCTCATTTTTTATCATCCATTGTCTTTTATCCCATATCCTAGGAGAACTATATTTAGCCTAAAGTTCATGTTAGATATTGCATCCATGGAACTATGTAGGTAGCATCCACTTGCCTAGTACATCTAGAGTTAGCTCAACTACCCCTTCTTTTTATTCTATTCCCCCATTTTTTTTGTTTTTTTCATTATCTTCTATCACCTAGGGGCAATGTCTATTATCGTGTTCATGTCTTTGCTTCCATATAGTCTAGGGACAACCTTGTGCTATTGTTTTTTCATTTTTATACCTATGTCATTACTGTCTAGCTTAGGGTCACCCTATCGCCAAGAGTAACACATCTCTTACACATGCGTGGATAATTGGTTTTATGTTTTTACTAACATTGTGATTAACCATTTTTTGTGTTTGTTTCATGTTGTTTTGATTATTTTTTTCTCTTTTTATTTCTTGGTGTTTTAATGTGCTTTTTGTTTATTGGTATTTTATCTTCTTGTTTGTTTATTTATTTTCCTTCATTATTGTTCCTTGACTTAATTTAACTATGTTCATTGGGTGATTCCTTGCAAATTTTAATTAAGTCGATCCATGTTCATACACCAACATTATCATCATGGTTTTTATCACTGGTGCATTATTTTCATATGTTTATTAGATCACGTGTCAATCCTTATGAATATTATTACTAAGTTATCATGGTGTTTAAATATCATGATGCACATCATCACGTGCTACAATAAAAATAAGCTTTGGAAATATTACCAGTAATGATGTCATGACACTTCTCCTTGGTCACCTAAAATGTTCCCAATCTATCCAAACCATTTCCCAAATATAGATTAATTAAATCATGAAATAATTTTAATCTTTGCTAGTTCAGACGTGCATATCCATACTCATAGGTTGCCCAAATTCATCTTTCTCCTATGTACTGACTTAATCTTACATTGTGAGTATGAATTTAGTATGTAATCCCCATTTTTAAATTTTCCATATTATTCCAACCTACCACACCAATGATTATAACCACTTTTGGGAAAATCATTTTGTTTCAATATATCCATACAATAATGATTATAATTGCCTTTAGGAAAATCATTATCTCTATCCACCCAAATAGGGTATGTTTTGATTTTGATAATGATTATAACCACCTTTGGGAAAATCATTATATTTTTACCTTTCTATGTTGGTGAATATAACCACCTTTGGGCAAATCATCATTTTTATCTACCCAATTGGGGCATCTTACTATGTCAATGATTATAACTAAATTTGGGCATTTCATTATCTTTTTACCTTTTTCCTTTGGCTAATGATTATAATTTTATTTAGGAAAATCATTATCTTTTTACCTTGCTATGTCAATTATTATAACTGCCTTTCGAAAAATCATCATTTTTATCTTCCCAACTGGGGCATTTGACAATGCCACTAATTATAACCACCTTTGGGCAAATCAATCTTTTCCACCCCCCTTTTACCTTTGGGTCTCATCATTTTACTTCTTTTGAGGGACCAATCACTAACCTTCTTTACCATTCTCTCCCTCAAGGGGGCATCTAGGGCTCATCCATCACCTATTGGGGAATTAGGAATTAAAGACCTTTACATTATTTGATAAGATTTTATTGTGCCTATATATTTTAATGCCTTCTCAAATAGGGGTAAATTGTAGATACCCCATTCTGGTCATAATTGGCTTTTGATTGGACTTCACACTAATTTCTACCAAACATTGTAAATTAAGCCTAAGAATCACTGAATGTCCCAATTTCATCTGCACATCATTTATCAATGCCTAGAATCATGTTGAGGCATCCCTATTAGGGATATTATACCATACAAAATAATAACCTCTCATGGATTTATCTCCAGTCACCTTGCAACCTAACAACTGGTAGTTTGGCCTATGGACCCATTAAGTAGGGCACTTGAACTCTCTTAAAATTACTAAAATTCTAATGAAAATGAATCAAATTTTAAACAAGAATAAATGACTAGATAAATAATCCATTTTCAACTAATGAATATCTAAAAATGGAAAATTAAAAATTAAAAATATCAAGCCTTTTCATCATATTGCCTTTATGAGTTGTCAAGCTTTCCCAAAATATTTTAAAATATCTAATTTTAGAGCCATGATTTTTAATTTAAAATCATAATGACATGACACCTTTTTAACTTAATTGGAGTTAGCCTAAACTCACATAGGTTTATTTTAAACTCATTCCATGTTTAAAATCAACCTTAGCTTATCTTGGGTGAGAGTTAACTTTGGAGGCTATAAATATAAGGCCCTACCTATTGATCAACAAGCTCTTTTGGTGTAAAGTTATTATGCTCAAATAGATGCAATAAGCCTTGTATTTAATGCTACCATGTTAAATTCATAAGCCAAACAACCAAGCCAAGGTGCCAAGGAAATGTGGAACAAAGGGAACTTCATTTATAAATATTTTTTGATGCAGAAAGCTGAGTAAGCCACTTCAACAAGCCATTCAGAGATACAAGGAAGGTAAAATAATGATTTCTTTTATTTTCTAGTTGTGTTTTCATTTATATGATTGTTACCTATGCTCTCCCTAGTGTTTAGGCTAGAGGTGATAGTGTTTACTGTGTTATTTTGATCTAGTTTTATTGGATTAACACTATATTAACCTCCCCTCTATTGGATTTCTTGTTCATACTAAACACTTATTGTCTATCAATTTCTTAGATTTCACACTAAGTTTACCAAATTTATATGTAAATTATTCAAATAAATTTCTACCTATCCTAACTTTGCACTTTGATTTCTCTTCTCTAAAGATAAAATGGTCTCTATGGAAGTGTACTCCTCAAATGAATGACATGTTTATTCAAATTATTCTATTTGTAAACTTGAACCTATGATACTTCTATGATTGTGCATAAATTCCTCCAAACAGTATTCTTTCACTGGTCTAAATAATATCTTTCCTTGTAACTATGATATACCCCTATCTTCTAAATTCTATACTACCAGTTTACTTTCCTTTTTCTCCTTGCTACATTCTATAGAAACCTAAATCTAGCCACCAATAACCTCTAACCAGGATTTTGACCAATTTCTACCAAAATGCACAATTTGTCTTAAAAACACTAAAGAAAATTAAAATCTTTGAATATGATATAGTCAAGTGAAAATTTTGGCTAGGGTATCCCTAAATGGGGTAGTGTAATTTATGGGCCAACTGAATTTGATCAAATCATTTCAAGTCAAAATGCCAATTTTGCACTTGGGTGCTCTTGATTGCTCTTTTCTATCAAATTTATTTTACAAGATGAGTGCCTTTATTATTTGGTGTTGGCAACATCCTAAATGGGATAATGGATCCAACACATTTGAAATTGACTTCTAATTCCAATTCAATCAAATTTTGGACCAATAATAAGACATTCTAATTAATTTGAGTAATTTGTGCATAAAGTGCTTAATCATGATTAAGAGCTAATTAAACCAAATTAGTGACTAATTAATAATTCCATGGAAAATTGTTGAATACTTATTTTTAGAAATAAATATTGAATATCTACATCATTAGGTGACATCATTTCTTGGGAAGACATCCCTAGGCCATAAATGCATAAAATATCAAGGTTAACCCCTCCCATGCCTCATCAATGCCTCCCATGCCTATTTAATGCCCCTTTATCCCAAATATTTATGAGCCTATTTATGAATTTTTAATTACATAATTGGATTAATCCTTAGCCACACATCTCAATCTTGAGATGGACGGTTTAGGTTGATTCTAGCCATTTGTAAAAATCTATAAATAGGACTTACCACATGAATTTTAAGCTTAACTTGTACAAAGTTACCATGCCAAATTGGTTCCAAAAATCTCTCACATGCCAAAGTTATAATGATAAATTGATTCCAAAGCTTCATACAAATTAGTGTTATAATGTCTAAATATTGAGCTAAGCCAATCCAAGCCAAGCCAAAGACATAAGGTGCCCAAGAGAGATGGAGGTAGCCAAGCTTCTATTGATGCAGACTTCATGAGCACAAACTAAGTAAGCCAATATAAAAAATAATTTTGGAGCATCCAATAAAGGTGAAAGGAAGGTTTGTTTTGCTTTTTAGTTTTGTTTTCCATTCATGTTTTATTAACTAAGCTCCCCTTAGTAACTAGGCCTAAAGATGTTATGCTAGTGTGTTTATTTCAATTTTGATTTCATTTTTAGAACTAACACCAAACTAACCATCCTCTCTTGAGTCAAATTCCTAGTCTACACATTCCATATCCTCTCTATCCTAATCTTTGTCTTCTTATTTCTTAGGCCCATCCATTTCTTGCTTTGCATAATATCAAAATTCTTTAATTTCTTTAATTTGTGTATCCTCTATTTGGGCTTCCCTTTGTTTTACATCCTCTATTTTAGTTATACTACTATTAGTAGTTAAATTTGGGTTATCCTATTTATTCCACCTTCTTTGTTTTTGAAACTCTCTTTCAAATTCCATAATTTTAATCTCACTCTTCTTTGTGTCCTCCATATTTTGAGTTCATGTTCAAGTTTCTTTATTTAGCTCTGCATCATTCAATCTTATATTACACACACCCCTATAACACCTGAAGTGATGACTCCATCTTTGTATGGGTAGGCATAATGGCCTTCTCAACAACCAATATCTTGATAAAATTAAGTAGTTATTGAATGCAATTTACTTGGATTCCTCTCACAAACAAGTCATACATAGATTCAAAACCTGAATATCTTTGTACAATAAATTATGTGATATAACCATTAATGATAGTCTATGTTTAGTGACCTATCAAATGAGTCAAGATAATATTTAAATATCATATTCTATCTAGTTTCTCTTATATCTAAACCACAAATTATGTACTTATTGGCTAAAAATAATAGTACTCCAATCTATATAACCATATAGCTAATAGTCTAGGCAACTCGCACCAAAAAAATTCATAATGATCTTGAATAATTTAGTTCATAGTATTTCCTATTATTTTTTTTTATTTTTTCATTAGGTTATGGATTATTTAATCTAAACATATTTATACATCTCTCTACCCTTGTAGCCATCACAACATGTTTAACAAAAAATTTCCATGCTTACCGCACCATTATTAATAGAGGTTCCTGGAAAACCCATCTGAACATGTGAATACAAGGATATATGTGTGATAAGTGACATAAATACATAGTATACAACAATTCATATTGATACCATCTATTTATTAGCTAAAATAGACATAGAGATATAAGAAACATAGACTCATTAGTTACAGAACATTTGATATAAACTACAAGGTTAATAGATTTAGAAAATAGAGCATTCACTACACATAAAATAATGATAAAATACATATATGGAAAACCATTTTATAACTATATATTAATCTCTATCACATGAAAACTATTTTATAATTCAATTACATATATAGTTTTTATAAGGCATTGAAGCTTCATATTCTAAGCTTTCGTTACATTCAAAGGCAAGACTCTTCACATTATATATACTATTGACATGATTTCAAGTTCTAAATACATACAAAAAAGAGATACAAAAGATAAAATAGTGTGAGTCACACACGTTTCCACTAATTACACTACAATTTTGTATCCTTGTTCTACTCCCAACATGCATCTATGAAGTAGAAGGGATTTCATGCTCCAACATAAACCTTAGACCATACCTTTCTGGCTCAAAATTTTTGGTACCACTTTATTGAGACCTTTATGGTTGAAGTGTGCATGAATATACTATACCCTCCCACACTACCTATTAATCTTTACCCTTCAATGAATTTTTAACCCCATGTACCGCAAGGCATATTTGGGATCATCTAGATAGCCTTGAAAATCTTTAGCTTAAGACCATTAGATGCAAATGAGTTTTTAGTGTTAGGGAAACCAATCTCCCCCAATATTTCATGACATACCACTTGATAGTAAGGATTGTGTGAAACTAATCTATCACCACTTTAAGTGAGGTAGTTATGTTGACTACGATCACCTTACACACCTGTCTTATCAATAAAAATAAGGTTATATTGTGTATCTATTATTGATTGTCTACTATTATGCCCACATGTTACATTTTGGTTACTTTAAACTTCAAACAAATCAATGTTATTCTAATTATAAATATTATTATTTTAAATTCATGTGGTAAGGTGTTACAATGCCCACATTTGGAGTCACCCTTATCCCATTATAAGCATTACATTTCTCATTTCAAGACTAAATTTCAAATCAATTACAATTCCAATTTCAATCCAATTTTGACTTTGAATCCAATTACAAACCAAATCCAAATCAGTCAAATTTTTTTAAGAGGTCAACATTTCTAAGCCAAATAGAGCCAAAAGTTTAAAGTCAAGTCAAAATTCAATTCCAAGACATGCCATCTTAAGCTAAACAATTCACATCAAACACTTTTCAAATCCAAAGATAGCTTCAAATTGATAAGTTTTACATGCATTCACATCATGTCAATTGAAAAATCTTACCTTGAAGCCAAAGAAAATTTCATCAAATTGAACATATCTAAATACACTCATAGTGGGGTTTATTATGGTCCCTCTTTGGATGATGGACACTATTATGATTCACTTGGGTATCTTCAAAGTAATTAAAACACTGATGACATGTATGAACACCAAACCATACACAAATATGTGCCACTTAGTGCAAGATATAGTAAAATACAAATGAGAGCACACTTCCTAAAACCAAAGATGAAAACCTTCTAAGATTATTGGAATCTATAGAAAAACTCCTTACTAGTTTCCTATTGACCAATTACGTATGCTTGTTTAGAGAGAGGAAATGCCTCTAGAAGTAACCTTTAATAAAAATTAGGATCTTATAGACCCATCAATTTATAGTCAATATAAGGCCCTTAAATAGAATTTAAATCATGTCTTTTCATCATTTAGTAAAAGAAAAGGTCAAATTTTAGACCCTTACCAACATAGCCAAATCATTGTTATCATGGGCAGTAGGCTAGTCAATTATTTGTTGATAATCTCCTAGTTATTTTAACTACTTCTCTAGATACCACTTTACTTATCAATTCATAATTTGTTGACCAAAATATACCATTAAAATAATGCCAATATCCTTTAGCCAATCCTATAACTGATATATACCCATTGGCTAATTTTGAGCAGGCACCTCTAGTGGATCCATTACAACAATTTGCAAACAATCCAAAACATACATTTTTTAATCATACAGAAGTCCTTTTTAATTCACATCAGATTACTTCTACTTCATATAAAATACCAAACCATTCACAATAATAATTTGCTAACCCACCCCCACAACAAGTGGTGAATAATTCAAAATAATTGTTTAATTCACAATAGGTTCATTCTCATTCGTAGCAAGTTCCTATGTTTCAATAACAAGTTCCATGTTGACAATAGTTGCCTCTTATTCAACAACTCATTCATAATCCACCTCTAGATACAATTAATTATCAAGTACCCTATCAAAAATATAATCCCAATAACTAATAAGGTACCCATTCATACACATTCCAATTCAAATATGATTGTTTACTAAAACTAAGTCAATTAACCATTCAATACCTAGCAAAATGCTCCTACCCTTTAGGACTTACAAGAGGTGAAAATTACAATTTCAGAACTACAAGTAGGAAATCAGGGTAAAAAGTACAAATTTGATGAGATGTGCCCATACCCATTTGACATGAGTTTCCTTCAATTACCTTTCTCCATGATTTGTCTGGCTACTTTACTTTGTAACCTTCTATAATTTTTTTATTTGTTAATATAATGTGAAGCGTTCCAATAGTAAAACTCAATTTCATGATTTAGTGAAAAAACATTTTTTTAATATACATATGTAATTTTATGAAAATGTAATATTAATTTTATAATATGCATATATATAACAAAATTAAGAATAAGAAAATGAAAAATTATAAATGCTCTTTACATCTACCCCGTAAAGTTCATTGACACCTGCACCCTAATTGTGTTCTCCTTCTAAAGGGAAGCACACATGTGGAGGCTATCTTACATGCCATGTGGTCATAGAAAAGGCAAGGTTGTATTAATTCAAGCTTCAATATCTTTAAATAGATAAAAAAAAATTATAGTGCTTTTTCCATGAAATTTATATTATGTGATAGAGATTTACAAAAAAAATCTTGGGTGGAAATGGATATTAACCTACTATGTTTCAATCAATTAGGTATCTCTAATTCAGGATTAAAAAACTCTCATTCTCAAACATCTAAAACTCTCATTCCACCATGTTTGAATATAAGACTCTCATTCCACCATATTTCAAGCCTTCATTCTGTTAAAAAATTGTAAGATTTCTTGTTATAGATTTATATTATTTTTTAAGGAGACAAAGTACTTGAAGTAACTTCATTTTTGTTATAAGCGGTTTACAAATTTGTTTTGTATTTTCTTTTAAATTATTTGTTAATTGATGCTTTTTATTATCGTGACTGAATAGTAAAGTAATTATCTTCTTCATGCAATATTTTAACTCTGTCACTCATTTTGGTCAAGGATAGGTGCAACTTTGTTGTCTTTTTAATTTTATTAGGTTTGAAGTGGTGAAGACAAATTTAATGATGATGAATTATCTAGTTATATGTTGATGACATTGAGACACCATATGCATCCAAAACTTCTGACTATTGTGGGTTGTTATTTGTAAGGACTAAATTTGATGATCGAACCTACGTATCATTTGATGATGGATATTTATTAAACATTGTTTTTCAAATGTTATATATTTATTATAATTATTTTGAGTTTTTGATGATATTTTCAATATTTAGGTTTGTATTTGTTATTGTAAAATATAATCAATTTGTTTACATAGGATTGAATCAATCTCCACTCTATCATTCATGTGTGTTCAAATAATACAACATTCAATACACATTTTAATTACTCTTTGTCTTAAATATGGTTTGTAATGATATGTGTGGGGTTGAATAAAAGTGAAAATTTGTATATTTAAATAAAATGCATATAAATCCTAAATTTAATTGTCATATGGATGTATTTACATTTTTAAGCCCTAAAAATAATCACTTATTTTAGAAGGATATATTAAATGTGGTGAAATTTTAGGTAAGCCATTAAAAACTATAAAGGATTATAATATATAGGTAAGAGAAAAGAGTTAGGGGACAATTCCATGGACATTTACTATAATGCGTATGCATTATATATATTATGCATACACGTATTTCCATAATGTGTATGCATTATCTAAAATTGGGCTTGGAAATAACAAACCTAAACATGTATGTTATATGTGTTAAAACATGTACTCATTATTTCTAGTGAAAATCTTGCCTACATGTTATAGTGCATACACATTATTTTCACATTGCACAAAAAACATAAAATATATATTAGATGAGGTAGATGGTTTACTAAATAAACATTAAGTAAACAATGTTTACTTTAAATTTGTTTTAGTAAATATAAGAAATTAGGGTCACTCTGCATCTGATAGAGTTGGTTTCATAGTTGCACACATTACAATATGGAATATATTTTTTCAAAATCCAAACTGGTCAATACTTAGGAATTTTTAGGTCATGTTATTGAACCTAGGGATTTTAGGGCATACATTTTTCAATTGATATTATTTTTGGTAAACTTAGAATCATTTTTAGGCTCTTATGCTTTATGTATTGCTTCATGGCATTTCTATGAGTCCTAAGTTAAAATTTAAATTTACAAACCATTCTCTTTGAACCCAAGCCAAAGGGGTGTGATGGGGGAAGCATAGGTCACATTGATTACCTACACACATCAAATAAAAATTTTATATTAATTCACACTCTCCTCATTCCTCATTATCCCTAATCACTCCTTCATTGACCCTCACCATCCCTCATCATTTGTAATCATTGATTTGTCATCCTTCATCATCCCTAATTAGTCCCTTATTGACCCTCACCATACCTCATCATCTATACTCATTCCCTCATTATCCCTAATCACTCCCTCATTGACCCTAAACATCCCTAATCATCTCTAATCACTCCCTCATCATCCCTAATGACTCCTTAATTGACTCTTACCATTCCTCATCATCCCTAACCACTATTTCATCATCCTTCATTATCCATAATCACTCCTACCTCCTTCATCATCCCTAATCACTCCTTCCTCATACCTCATTCTCCCTAATCCTTCCCTTATTGACACTCACCATCTCTCATCATTGATAATCACTCCCTTCTCATCCCACATCATCCCTTATCACTCCCTCATTGACCCTTACCATCCCTCATCATCTCTCATCACTCCCTCATCATCCCTAATGACTCTGTAATTGACCCTTACCATTCCTTATCATCCCTAATCACTATTTCATCATACTTCATTATCCATAATCACTCCTACTTCCTTCATCACCCCTAAACACTCCCTTATTGACCTTCACCATCCTTAACCATCCCTAATCACTCCCTCATTGACCCTCACCATCCCTCACCATCTCTCACCATCTCTACTCACTCCCTCCTCACCCCTCCTCATTCTTAATCACTCTATCCAATAATTTTATGGTGGGCGAAATAGCTTCTTGCTTGTGCATGATTGACTTATTTTCTAATTCTAAATTTTACTCACTCAAATAAGGCCAAAATAAACTCTTCTTTCACTTATCCTCTTTCATTCAAATAAAGAACTTAGAGATGTTGTCTAATTTTATCATGGGTTTCAAAGATATATATGGTGATCCATGCCCAGAGTATGGAGAGAGTGTGTATTTAGAGCTATAAAATAGAATAAATAGGCAATAAACAAAGTAAAGGCTAGGATGAAATTGTATTAATTACACACACACACACACACACACACACACACACACACACACACACACACACACACACACACACACACACACACACACACACACACACACACACACACACACACACACACACACACACACACATATTGGGATTTGGGAATCTAAGAATCCCAATCCTAGAGTTGAGAATCTAAATTTATATCAATATATGTAGGATAAATAAGAGACTAATTGAGAATTCCAATCCCAACCCCATAATTGATCATATATCCATAGTATATCCATAGTAGATAGGGTTTCTAGATGGATATATATGCAATCACCAATTTAGTAGAGTGTGTTCTAATCTAGTAGCTAATAGAGTGTATTTCCCAACCTAACTCTATCTATACCCAACTTTATTTATACCCAAATTGATAAATAAATGGAATAACAAACATATGCCTTAATCTAGTGTATCAAAGAGGGGTCACTTAGAGCTTGGGCATCACCTAGTGGGACCTAAAGGCCAAATTTAGACCTTGTTGTACTTTGAGTATTCCTTGGTCCCTAATATAGTATATCAAAGGATATCATAGGAATTGGGATCCCACCATATATATAAGGGGAACCATTATGAAAGCCCTACCCTGATCTAAAACTTTCCCTACCTATTAAGGTGATGTAGTCTTTCCCTACCTACTTTAGGTATGTAAAGGAGTAAGGCAAGGGAAGTTTGCCTTTTTGATATCTAACTTTGCTTCACCTAATAACATATCAATGGAATATTTAATTTTTGATGGATAGTAAGGGAGTAAGTCACAACTACCAAGGTAAGTTTTCCTTCCTGGTATCTTGATTTGTTTTGCTTCTTGATTAAGGCATGGATATTAAGGGTTGCATAATTTATGATAGATAGATTTGTTCTTACCATAACTATTTATATATGGCCTAACTAATAAATAAAGGAAAGATTCCTTCCTAATATATAGTTTTATTCTTATCGCACCTAATTTCCCTTTCTAGAATATATTCTTAGGTATCAAGGTAAGCTTACTTCCGAATATATGGCTTGTATATATTCTTTCCCTACCTACTTAGCTTTTATTATTATAAAGGTAAGCTTCCTTACCAATAAATAGAATGATAAATGAAGTTTTTAATCATGTTATATATGTAATATATTTATATTAGTGAGTATGCCATACCTAGTTTACCCAATTGATTATTCCCCACCTACTTTACTACTTGAGTATGCCCTACTTGATTGAATATCCAAGCCATATCTTGATCTTGATTATTCCCTACCTACATTATTATATTTGAGTATGCCTTACCTACCCAATTTTATTTGAGTATTCCTTACCTACCTATCCTTATTTCCATATCTAATTGAGTATTCCCTACCCACTAAAATACCCAACCCACATATTGATCTTGAATACCCTATCTAATCCTGATGGTATATATCTTACCCGATCATATATTTAATACTTGATACCTACTTGAATACTTGATTGAATACATAAGGCATATTATGACATAAGAGGGGGAATTATAACCTATTTAGAGAAAGGAATGACTAGGGATGATAGATCACAAACATAAATCCATTAAGACCACCATAAATGTATTGAAGGGATTGATTAGGGTTAAAGAGAGATGAGGAAAGAGTAAGTAGGGATGATGAGGGACAATGAGGGTCAATGATGGAGTTATTAGGGATGAGGTAGGAATGATTATGGATGATTGATATAATAGAATATGAAAATCTATATAGATGAGTATGTCACTATTGGTATAGGGATATAGATAGCTAGGTGGTCAATTCCTCACTTGGTATTCTAACTAGAACAAGATATAAATATCTAGTTAATACCTATCTATCACTCAAATTCCAATCACTCATAGTGGGTCCATATATCTTGATAAAGAGGCTACCCATCCCCATACCATCTAGATACAAATATCCACAAGGAATGGAGGGACCCAAGGATCAAACCATAGGAGAGGCCAGTCTATCATATAGAGGGGAGGCAAAAACCCTATATGCTTGATCACTTGGGCTTGAGGAAGATTCCCTAACTAATATATATAGGATAAAGACCCCACCTCTTTTAAAAATTTGAACCCCTGCCCTCTATGAATAGGTTTAAGTGTCCCAACTAGATATTTTATCTATTTACATATATGTCATGTCAAGTGCATTTATAGTCATAGTCAACACTCACCCAATGGTATACCCATCCACTATAGAACTTAAGCCTATAGTTGGGCTCAAACAAACCAGTTGATAATTGAACCAAACACTTAAGGAAGGGACTTAAACAATCAATTGGAAGAATAAATCAAGTTGAACAATGAGCCCTACACTCATGATATGTATATCGTATATAGTAATTTGCATATATCATATCTATTTATTCATGTTTCCCATCCTATATGGTCATGTTATGTATATAATTAAGTTACTCATGTTACCCATTCCATAGAATCACCCCTATAGTAACTCATGTTACCCATCCCATAAAATCATATTACCCATAAAGTCATGCCACTACTATGACTATAGCTCTACACATTTAGTTCAGTCATGTTTTATGAAAAGGGTCACTTGAAGGGTGAGGTGAACTATAAAATATAAGTAAGTCTACCTAAAGGGTGAGGTGTTGATGAGGGTAGAGAGAAAACACCTTATGCATGGTTGGACTTTACTTCCCCATGGATAAAGAAGACTGAATGCCAATCCCAAAATGTGGCTAAGTGATTAATTAAAGGGGGTGAAAATTATTTTTAAATACTTGATAGACTATATCAATATCCTATAAATAATATTGTAGTTGATAGACTAAAGCACTCCCCTACCCATGTAGTTCAAGTTGGCCTAACTGGGACTAGTGATGTAGGCAAGGTCAAATAGATGGGAATGGTTGGGTTGGACAAATAGATACTCTATATGGATTGGATGGGGAGAAAAATAATTAAATTAGTCTATAATTAAATTAGAGATAGTTATCTTGGTAAATTAGGGATAATGAAACATTGATTAGGGATGATGAGGGATGGTTAGGGTCAATGATGGAGTGATTAGGGATAATGAGGGAGTGATTAGAGATGATGAAGTATGGTGAGGGTCAATGAGGAAGTGATTAGAGATGATGAGGGAAGATGAGGGAGTGATTAAGGGTAAGGAATCAGTGATTAGGGATGATGAGGGAGTGATTAAGATGGTGAGGGATGGTGAGGGTTAATGAGGGAGTTATTAGGTATTATGATGGACAAGGGGGAATGAGTAAGAATGATGAGGGATGATGAATGAGTGATTAGGGAAGATTAGGGATGGCGAAGATCTATGGGGGAGTGATTAGGGATGATTAAAGAGTGATTATGGATGATAAAGGGTGGTGAGGGTCAATGAAGGAGTGATTAGGGACAATGAGGGATGAGTATAGATTGATTAGGGATTATTAGGAAAGAAGGAGTGATTATGGATGATTAGGGATTATGAAGTGATTAGGGATGATGAGGGTCAATGATGGAGTGATTATAAATGATGAGAGAGTGATTAGATATGATGAGTGATGGTGAGGGTCAATGAGGGAGTGATTATGGAAAATGAGGAATGAAGAGAGAGTGATTAGGCGTGCTGAGGGATGAGGAGAAAGTGAATAGGGGTAAGGGAGGGATGATGAACAAGTGAAATTAACATAAAATTATCATTTGATGTGCACAAGTCATCAATGTGACCTATGCTACCCTGATTAAACCATTTTATCTTGAGTTTAAAGTGAGTAGTTTGTAAACATCAATTTTGACAAACCTAGGACTCCTAGAGATGTTAAGAAATAATCGAGAAGGCACAATAACCTTAAAAATGACTATATGTTTACTAAAAATGGACATAAATTATAAAAGTTATGCCTTGAAATCCTTAGGTTCAATACTGAGACCCAAAAATGTGTAAGTACTGGCTAGATTAGATTTTAAAAAACTATATTCCATGTCATAAAGCATGAAACTGTGATACCAACTCTATCAGATATAGAGTGATCATAATTTCTTATATTTATTAAAATAAATTCAAATTATAAGGAATATATTAAAATTAACATTTATTTTAGTAAATCATGTGCCCTTTAAGTACACCATTTTCCCCTTCCAAAATATATTTTATATTTTTTTGGTGTAATGTGAAGATAAAATGTACATGTTCATTTCACATTACATGAAACAAAGCATACAACCCTTCCAATACATATTTTTTGCTTTTTAATACAATGTTAAAGGAAATCGTATGTGTTATAACACATACATGTTATAGTGTGTATGTGTTATGTTTATTTTAAATTCAAAAAACAAAGCCTTTTGGCTTGGATTCCCAAGCCAAAGGCTTAGACCTATCAACACACAACCAAATCTGAGAGTTTTGATTAAAAAAAAAAAATTCAATTTCCATCATCAAATACACTATGATTTTCAATGAGAAAATTCATAAAATTATTACCATGATGACTAACACGCTTTCATCTTTCCAAATATATGATTCTTATAATTTTTAGACTATTTTAAGGTTTCAACCTATGTTGAATTATAACTATAATTTTTTAAGGATACTACATGCTTCAAATATACATGCCTATATATGTTTATCTTTTTTTGTTGATCCAAATTTAAAAAAAATTGGTTACAAATTAGGTCTAATTCTACATACATTTAATAAAAAAAGGAGTTTTCTTTTTTTTGAGGTAGTTAGGGGGTTCGCATGGCCAACTATCTATTTTTTTTTAGTGTTTAGGGATATATTTACTTGTAAAATTATTAAAAATATATTCATAAAAAATATTAAAGAATATAAGTTACAAACTATATGATCATATCTAAAGTTTCACCAAATAGTTTTTAACAATATTAAATGATGCTCAAAAAATGAGGGGCTACAGGATGACTATCTACTCTATTTTCCTATAAAAATAGATGTTCCTATTGATTTTTTATATTTTTGAAAGTTATTTATACTTAATTTTGATTGTAGCCATCTAAAATTATCTATAGAAGTTTAGATTTCTCAATTTTTAGGGAGAACATGTCCCTAGGTAGGCCCCTTTTTTACGTCTAATATCGTCTAATATGAATTATATTAACACTTGAAGGGAAATGTTGTATAGATAACCGTCATTAAAAAAACCATGAAAGGGAGGGTTGAGCATCAAATTTAGACCCCTAATGAGGGTAGCATGTCTTCATATGCAGATTGACACTAAAATAAATCATGTGTCATGCAAAATAGCAAATGAATGCACTACAGTGTCCACTGCCATTATTAGGTGGGAAAACACCAATGAAAATAACACAAAATGTCGATCAAGCTTTGTATGCAACCAAAATATCTAAACTACTACTAAAAGTAACCCTTAAAAAATGTTTTAATCCAAATTTGTCATTTGTTTATATTGTTCATTGTATGCAACAAAAAATAGTGCAAGTTTTAACCATGAGGATTTTTTTGGGTTTGAAATTTATGATTGGATGTCGTAGATTTTTGTATTTAAGGTTATTGGAAATTGTATTTATCCATAGGGAATATTAGAAATAAGCTAAGCATTGTGTGTGTGTGTGTAAACTTTAATAAATTGTATTGATTTATAAACTACATGGTTTTTAGAGAAAATTAATAGGTTTAGATGAAAATAATAATACCATTTACATGCAGTAGGTACTAATAAGAAGAATATACTATCACATTGATAAAGTATCTTAAAACACATAATATACTTAAAAGTTTTAGCTTTTGATAGGACTTGAATTGAAGCCTAACTCTTAATTTTAGTAAATTGGTTTTTTATCTAATCAAATAAGGCATAAATTACCAGTTCCATAGTTTGTGGTGTAATTGTTAAAGTGGATGCATTTATATTGAGCGATCCAAATTCAAATCCCACTAGCGATTCGGGTACCCACCATAGGGGGCATAAAATTCACTAATTAAATTTATAAAAAATAAAACAAATTTATATACTAGGTTGGGTGTGTGGGGGACATAAAATTGATAGATTAAATTTATCAAAAATATATCATAACTTATATACTAGGTTGGAACAAAGCATTAATTATATACCATGTTGAAGGTGTGTGGGCCCACTAATCCCTCAATTAAATTTATTAGAAACAAAGAATAAACCATCAAATTTACATTTATATGAATTTATCAGTGCACATGCTTTATGAGTTTAATGGATATGTTTTATTAACCAATGTCAATGAATATCTTTAACTAGTAGTTTCCATGAAGGTTAAAGTTATGCTAGAAAGGATGTGTCTTTATATTTTAATATTTTTAAATTATGAGGGAGGTATACTATAGGCAAAAAAATAGCGTATATTCATTTTCATGTATATATAATATGCTATTGTTGTCATGAATCTATCACATGTCGTCAGTTAAAGACACAAATTCTTGAGGAGTGGGTGGTTAGTAGTGACTGAGCACTTGAAGTGGATTTTTTTCCACGTGTCTATTGAATATAAATAAAGTGGAAGTCTTTTGGATGGTATAATAAGATCCCATATTCCCAAACTAAATTAGTGCTTGGTAAGATTTTTTTTTTGCATATAGTTTATTAACTAATGAGCTTCTTTGCAATGACAACCATGATGATAATTTATAAAAACCAAACCAAATCAAAATTTTGATTCATCTAGAGGCATGTTACAGGTAGAAAGATAGTGTAGATTTGTTTGCACATCAAAAATATGCCATTTATGTCAGGATTTTATTGCACATCATGAATCAAAGACATGACTTCTTGAGCAGTGGGTAGTGATAGATCACTTGAAGTGGAGTCTTTTTGACATGTCCACTGGATACAATTGAAGTGGAAGTTTTTAAAATGGGAAAATAAGATCCCAAATTTACAAACCCAATCATTGCTTCATATGATGTTTTTTTTGCATTTAGTTTGCTAATTATTTAGTTGCTTTCCAACCACAATAATGATAGATTATAAAATACAAACCAAAGATTTTTTTATTTGTCAA